>JABEVS010000003.1:0-15959 GCA_018290735.1 Coelastrella sp. MACC-549
CTAGCAAGAAGGGCAGCAACACCCAGAGAAAAAATTTCAGGCGACGTTGTTGCTGGATAGTATTCCTGTAATATTGCAGCTGCGTGTCGGCATTGGTGAAGTTCTGAACTGTCGTTGCTTTCCACTCTGTGATCATGTACCACATATGCCACACCACCTGCGGGAGCTGTCACTAGCCTAGTTTTGCACCAACACTGCTTTGTGTTGGAACTGAGTATACTATAGTAAGGGTTGCAAATCGCTGTTGATAGGCAGCCAGCATGGAGCAGTGCAGCTTTCCAATCTGGTTTTCACATCACCAGGGTGTGGCTACTGTTGAACATACACTCTCAGAGGCATGCAACATCTGGCACGCGGCACCGCGGCGGTGTCTTGACCTTGGCTCATCTGGGTGCAGGCCATGGTCACTGCTGCTGTTGCAGCCTTTGCACTACTTGCAGAGATGGCCTGCCTGCTGACCAGCTATGTGTCACTTCTGCGCTGTGGTAAACAGCATAGCTCAATGACATGCTCAGCATGAGGTCACCGGTGAGGCCACGTTTGTATCTGTGTGCATGACAGGTCGGCAGGGAATCAGCAGGGACGTCTGTGATCATCACATGGTAGTTGCCAACTGCTGCTGGCAGCAGCAAGAAAGCTGCACTCAGCAGGCAGAAGGGTTTCAGCATCGCAACTAATCCCCTATTGGTATGCTGCATTGTCGACAAAAACCTTGCTGGGCCTTTTTTGGAAGCATTTCAGCGTGATGTCTGTGACACCGCATGAGTGATCACAGAACTTTCTCTTTGGAGGGAGTACGGTACTGCTGCAGGCATGGTGCCTGTGGTTCTTATGCAGGGTCGCACACAAAGATCAAGGGTTGCATGTAGCAGAACGCGCCAGTGAAAGCGGAAGGAGTATTGTAATACTAAGCTCGAGGATCAGTACAACTTGTACTGTACAAGCATAATGAGTACAAGACTCATTTAGACTCGACCCTGATCCGCCTACATTTCAGAGCATATGTAGTTCCCTTCTCTTCTCTTCTCTTCTCACTCTTCTCTTCTCACTCGTCAACCTTGGTGGGTCCCGCTAAGGTTAGTAACCTTAGGCAACAGCTTCGCTGTCTTGGAATGTCCACTCTTGGACTGACCCACAAGTACAATAACGTCGAGGATCGTCGACGTAGCTCAGTGATCGATCACGCAGGCTCAATCAGCCCTGCGCAGTAGCTTCCCGCTACATGCCTCCCCCCTCAGGTCACTGGCTGTCCTCAGGCCAGTATGGACCAAGAGGCTAACATACAACAAGCACAAGGAGCGCTCAGGGGTCTGTCAGCAGCCACCTCCCAAACCTTGGCCAGGTTGCAGGGGAATTCGCGGAGCACCCAATTGGAGTGGAAAGCAACGACAGTTCAGAACTTCACCAATGCCGACACGCAGCTGCAATATTACAGGAATACTATCCAGCAACAACGTCGCCTGAAATTTTTTCTCTGGGTGTTGCTGCCCTTCTTGCTAGGCAGTGTCAAGCGCACTGCATCAGGGATGTTGCACAGGCCTGACTGCTGCTGGGTGTCAGTCAGAAGAGCCAGACAGTAGGCAACATCCTTCCGTCAATGTGGTCAACCAAGGACTCAAACCTTGATGCCAACAATAACGTACAATGTTTCAAAGATGCCATCGTTATACCAAGCAGCGCTGCTGGCTAGCCACTAGTAACAGTACTGTTACACTAGCAGAATACATGTAAAAGAGATTTAGCCATGCGGCAAGTTGAAATGCTATGGCAAAGGCGGTGACATGCGTTGGGGGCGCCACCCTGTGTGTCTGGCTGGGCAGAATACATGTATTTCAGAATGCCCTGGGCCTGACAGTCACCTGATACTAGCAGGTTGACGGTCAACATGCAGCGCCGCCTGCCAACCTATCAGAGCCGGGCTCTCACCAAGCATGAGGACAACAAGCAGAACCATCAGAAATATACCACAGGTGGCTGCTGTCAGTGTCGGCGACGGCTTTGTTTTTTGTTTTGTGTCTGTTACAAGGGGGTGGTCTCCTGATGACCAGCCAGCACCTGATGAAAAAGAATGGCTGCAAACGTGTGTTGAGCTGATTCTGCCGAACTGCCAGATGCCACTGGATAGCCAGACCTTGCAGTGTAAGCTGGTAGAGCTCCGGCTTTGGAATGCTGGAGGTGCGGGTTCGAATCCGGCACGGGGAGCCCGACTCGCTCGGCGAGTGCCCGTGGAACGGGCTAGTCTGTGAGAGTGGACCGCATCCCATGAGTCATCCGCTGGCTCGCTGGCTTGTGCTGGGATTAAGGGGGTTCATCCCACCGACTTTGTACCTTTGTACCTTTGTAAGCTGGCAGTTCGGTCAAGATCAAAACCAGACTCATTACATCACCCCTGATTCTGCCGCATTCTGCCGGAAGTGCAACATGTTATCTTGAGTTGTGATGGTGTGCAACATGTGCGGGATATGTACCCGCAGTTGGATTTCTCACACCCCACATTGTCCTTGTTCTTGACAGCACATGCTCATCATATGTCGTTGTACCAATTCCTGGCTGCGGTGGTAAGGTTTGCCCATTTTGTGGTGCTACGTCCGCCGTGAACTGTTGTTGACAATTGTCACTGGGTCCTGCCATGTCACATGTGTTGTGCAATGCTTTTGCTGCAAAATGGCTGTTGGGTTTCACAGCCTTCCATGCTCAGTGTGTCTTGTGTTGGAGTTCTGCTGTGTGTATCTCAGCTATGACATGATATGAGTCATATCATGACGTAAGTTGGTTGAATACCACCCCCCACTGAGTGGGCTTTTCTGCCTTGAAGGCGCCCCTGAGGGTGGTCTAATCTTGGTGTGCCAGTGTGGCTGAGCCACCAACTTGAAGTACATATTCCCAAAGGCCTTGCGACCGGAAAGGGTTATTCTTCTTCTTCTTCTTCTTCTGCCGGAAGTGGGCAAAAAAGGCTCTCGAGCCTGTGCAGGTTGGGACTGAGTTTTGGGGCAGTTTTTCGGGCTGCAGACTTCTCCCAGTCTTGACTTGGAAAAAATAAATCCGGGCCCGCAAGGGGGGGGGGGGCCTATTGGTTGGTAAAGGTCCCATTGGTTTTCGTCCAGCAGTTGGCCACACATGAACTGACAATTGGCCATACATCAAACACGCAGCCTGGTCCGGACCATAAGGGCAGAAACCAGCGAGGCAATCCTGCATGGGTCTCCTGAATGGTCACGCCTGGACGGTCCAGCCTGGAAGTTCCATGTTAAAACTCACAAGTAGTGTAGCGATACATCCAAGCTGAATCGTTTGTAGAGCAACAGACAAGCAATTTGATGGATGAGCATTAGTGCCACGTGGGGGGGCCCAGGACTGCAATCAGCGGCCCCGGGCAGGCTGTTCTGAGAAGCAAACTGCCAGTGATCTACCTGGGTGGCAGCCTGGCTGTGGCACGTGCACATGATGTTCCCCCATGAGCGACTATGTTGGCTCCTCCAGGGCGCCCCTCTGGGGCCAGGTTGTATGGTATGGTATGTAAAAGAAATTGAGCCATGCAACAAGTTGCGATGCAATGGCAAATGCACTGACATGCGTGGGGTATGTATGATGTTGGTTAGCAGACACCGCTAACACCAACGTTTGATCAGAACATTAAAACAAACAAATGATCCAACATAAAATGCAATGCATTGTGCCGCCCCAGGACGGGGGCAAAGGGAATCAGCCCATGCAACCATGGTATGACACAGCCAGTGCTGATCTTGCCTGAAAAGTGCGCTTACCCTAGTGGCACTGCCAGTGGCCTTGTGCCGTGAGCAATTTCCAGGGGACCTAATATGCGGGTCACTGGCCTAACAGTGTTGATTGACTTTACTGTTTGAAAATGTAATAGCCAGAATGTGCAGCCGTAAATTACTGGCATTTGCCTGGCAAAGTTGGAGTCACATTCTTCAAACAGTCAGTCCTGAAAACATTAACATGCCGAGCAAATGGTCAACTGGTCGGTTGACATGTCTGACCTACAGTGTACTACTACTCAAGAAACAACATGCAGGAAACAGCCATGCATCACTTCAGGAGTGAGCTTGCACATTGTGTAGGAGATTCTGAATCTGGTCAACGGCTGCAGAACACCAACAGAGCTCATCATGGCACCCAGCGGACAGGCACTCACACGGACTATGGGACCACCAGATCGTAAGCAAATGGAAAAAATGCCGACCTGCACAGTCGCTGATTGTGTTGTGCCATGTCTCAGATGCATTCCCCATGAAAGCCTCAGTGATGGGGGGTGGTTGAGAATATCAAAGAACATACATAGCATGTGTCCAATTGATATCAACAAGATGACCCGAGAACAAGGCCCTCCCAGGGTTGTTTGGTTGAGTTTGCATTCATCAATATAAAGTAACGCTCATCCCAATTTTCATCCTTCAGCGTTTGGCGTCCAAGACTAGACCCAGTGCGTTGTAGCTGCGATTGCAGCATGTCAATGTAGCCTTGCTGAGGTCTAGCTGGTTCCATTTGTCAGCTTTTCCTTGCGTGCAGCTGCAATCAAGGGTTGCTTCAGCTCTGCTGTGTTCCTGGGTGCATCAGCTGGCACCCATTTGCCCACTGACTCCATCACTTGTGGAGCAGCTGCACGAAAGCCCCTGCAGTGCATAAAAATCAGACCAAACTCCCCCATCAACACCGGATAGAGAGTCAGTGTGCCGGCCAGCAAGAGAATTGTTACTGCAGTGTTGTTTGGGCATGACACCAAGCTGTGTGCAGGCCCCTGCTGCATCAGCTGCTCTGTGTGCAACATGCTTAGTGCTGCCATGGTGATCAGCTGCTAACACAGGTGTAATGTGCATCAATGAACTGCTGAGGAGTGAAATGCCCTGGTTGAGAGTGCAGCTGCTATCACAATACATGATGCCGTTGCCACAGACCCACACCACCCATGCAGCTGATACCTTGCGACAGGAGGCTGCCAAGCATGCAGAACAAGTTGGGCCCTATTACTAACCGTGGGTAGAAAAAGAGCTCAATGATAACTGCGCTGAAACTCTGCAGTGCTGCAAAGAAGCACCAGATGGTTGCCCACTCAAAGGGGTAGCTGGACATGTCTTGAGCAGCAAAGACCATGCACCATACAGGCCCGATGAATACTGTCACAGCCATCAGCAGCTTCTTCACGGCATCACCAGCAATCTGCAACATCAAGAAGAACTAAAATCAATCTCAGAACTGCACAGGTAATGTCATAATAGGACTGCTGGTACTGTGACAGGGCTATCAAAACTACTGATGCCAAATGACTCCTTACGACAGCAAATACAGCAAGGGACGATTGCACTAAGCAGGCCAGTGGTCATCGCTGAAAGCCAGGTAGGTGGTCTTGTGCATATCACTGCAGGCGAGTGACCTCCCAGAACTGAGTACTACTGGGGTGGCCTGTAAGGGTTCTATCACACATCACCTGCACATAAGTCAGCGGCATACACAAAGGTAAGCACCGCTACTCACCAGAGTCGGAATGAAAAACAAGAAGAAGTGTAGGAATGCTCCCGGTACGAAGTATGTTGCAGGGGCCAGCGGCAAGCTCCAAGAGATGTGCCCCCAGGCACCTCCCTTGAAGGAGCAGGTGCGAGGACCACAGAAGGCCTCCAGGTAGTGACAGTGCTGCAGTCAGCACAAACAGGTACAGCCTTATCAGGGCACAACATGCATGAGGTCCTACAGCCACTGCCACAAGGGATGGCTGTGCAGTGTGCTAGTAGAGTTGACCATTTCGCACTTACATGCCAGGGCAATAGCCACTATTTGACAACATGCACTTTATTCCTTCCCAATCAACATGCTACACCCTACCCTCCCTGTGCTGAAGCAGGAAACACCAAGTAGCATGTTGCTGCTTGCCACAAATTCAGTGCATTGCTCCCTACCTTTCCATAAGTGTCGCTGGTGGGCAGGTCAGGGATGTACTTGTGGAGTGCATCACCCAGTAGAGTAATTGGCAGGAAAGGCGTGCGCATCAGCATCAGCACAGCAGCAGCCACACATAGCTTCAGCACAAAAGAACCAATCTCGGGATGTGGGTTCCTCTGCGCAGCATGTGGCAGCACAGCTGGTTAGTACGAATGGGTGAGGGGCCTCGCTGACAGAAGGTAGAAAAGCAGCATCCTTGTTTGTTTTAGCATCTCCTATTCTAATCACTGTCGAGCACCTGTTGCTGTCTTGTTGCAGTGCAAGCGACACCAATGCAATCCTAAGATGCCAGTTGCTGTGCCTCTCTGCAAGGATGCTGCCAACAAGGTGCTGCTGGTTCACACCTGTCCATAAAGGAAGTAGATGTTAACCATTAGTGGCTGAAATGCAACATGAGCAAAAGCAGCCCATGTTAACGCCTGCAGGACCAGACAATGCAGCAAGAAACATGTTATAGAGTGATCAAATCAGAGCATCACTGCAGTGCAAGTGGAACAGCAATTGCATGTTCTGCACATGGCCTACATGCCACAGTGAGGTTACAAAATAGCATATCAAGCAAGAAGATGTTGCATGCTCTTCAATGGTTCAATTCTCAGACATATGAAAGGTATGTCTCAAGAGTTGACAGTTGTGTAACTGGCAAGGCAGATGCATGTTGGTGTATGTGATAGACAGCGCAGCAGCTGCTGGCTGTGCATAATTGATCCTCTCCACCGACCTGGTTGATCGTGTTATCACACTGGTCCGCTACCAGGTACTGCGCTATCTGAATGAACTCCATGACCCCGAAGTACAGAAACATACAGTAGCATCGGAAGGGCTTGCCGCGTTTCACCAGTAGCCCTGCAGCACCAAAGGCTGCTAACCCGATTGCGGCACTCATTGGTATATTGAAACACATTTAGAATAATGTTGATTTTTGGAATGGTTCCAAAAACAGGCAACAACCATGCAGCGGTTGCGCTGGTTACCGGGCACCACAGCAGCAGGAACACAGCAAGGCAGCATATGCATGCCAATCATAACGCCGATGGCAGCAACGGGATCTACCGTTTGTCCAACTCAACTCTTGGCTGGTGTGACCCTCTCACACTTCCTCCAAACGGGTAGCAAACGACCGGTGATTCCCAGGTTGAAAGCTTTTGCGTGATAACACGCCGTGAGCATCACGACAAGCTTTCCTGCTGCTGTCACCTGTGGTCCCTTCAAGCATCCTGTCGCACGGCGAAGGCAAGAGATGACGGATGTTCTGCTTGACCACTGGTACTTCTGACGTGTATGTGTGCTGTTTCTGCGTAAGGTGCGGCTGGGCTGGATGCAAGCGACTGGCAGAGGATGCTCCGCAGCAGTCACTGGTGGTGCCCACACAATAGCAGCTGTGAGCTAACCCTATTACACATCAGCAGGAACAAGACTCATTCCTCATGCTCTTCATTCTCCTCAACATCATCTTCCTCATCTTCTGCCAACTCCTCCTCATCCTCATCCTCTGCCTCGTCCTCGTCCTCTTCATCTGGGCCCCCAACACTGGTACTGTACTCCGCCTCCTCATCATAATCGTCATCATCATCAATGCCGCCATACTTCTCGTAACGTTGTTCTAGATAGGCGTCCTGCATCCCTAGCACCTGCTCGAACCCTGTGAAGCTCTCCTGTTGCAAAGCCTCATACATTGCCTGTGCAAAGCTGACCTGCAGTGCTGGGCTGGCATTGAATGCTGTGATGTGGCCTACTGGGATGCCTTGGCTGCCACGGACACTCAGGAGAGAGAGGTTGCCAACCAGCTGCGACAATTTAAATCTGGCAGGCTCATCGTACACCATGCGGACCATGCTGGCATCCCACCTGCACAGCAGCAACATTGGCAGTCACAACAGCAGCACAATGCATTATCAGGGCTGGCAGAGGCTGTGTATCCCAGTCCAAGCATGACACAGCAACTACTGCGGCAGCATGACAACCCTGCAGCTGCTGTGAGCTTTTTCACAGCTTGGACTGTCAGCTTTCACACAGGCTGAACTTGCCTGCTGACATTCTGAGCACAATGCTGGCCACCAGTCACACCCAGCAAGTAGGCGGTTGCAGATAACAGCAGGGAGACATTGCAATGCAGGTCTGAGGAAGCTGACTCCCTCACCATTTATCCCCGTTGGCCACAAGGAACAGGTTCTCAGCTCCCGCCCTCAAGTAGCCCTCCTCCCTGAGGTGGAACAGCTCCTCAACACACTCAACATATGCACGCGCAGGCGCCAGCGCATACCTGCAGACACCATGCTTGGTGAGTTCATCAGGCCATTAAGACAATTTATGCTGGCAGAACTGACCAGTGACGTCCAGGTCATGCAGGACACACAGGCTTGATGTGCTAAAAGCGGAAAGTGGAGCTGGGATTTAACAGCATATGCTTCTGCAGTGTGTTAGTCAAGCCACAAGGGCTACATGCAATGCTGAATTGGGCAACACCGCATGAACAGTACACATTCAGCCGGCACATCAGCGCACCTGAAATGCGTGTCATCGCTATGCCAAGTGTACCACTGAGTGCCAATGATCGGTGCTATGTGGCTGTGGTCAACTCCGGAAGTCAACTTGCTGAAGGGCCCAGGGAAGAATGCAATCCAGCCGTCAGCATCCTGAACCTGCAGGTGCAACACACCAGCACGAATTGGTTAAAGCCTCATCCTCCAGAGTGGTGCTCTGCAGGATGAACACTTCAACCACTTGATCATCATCGCACCTGTTCACATCACTGGCATGGAGTGTCTCCAGAAAGCTCAACAAAACCCCGGTGGTCAAGAAGAAAGGCGAAGAGTGCAGGCCAGTTCTCACAACACAGCGCTGTATGCTGCCTCTACAGCACTGTCCGCTTACCGCTACCCCTTGGTTGTGTAGTAGCAGGTCCCGCTGCATGATGGCCACCTCATCATCATCACCACTGCCGCCCTGCACTGGTGCTGCTCGCAGCCCCGCACACTGGATGTCAATGCACCAGCCAAGTGCACTGTTGTCCAGCACAGGGATCTCATTCCCGCCTTCTACTTCAATTCTGTAGGCATGACACCAGCATGGAATGACCATACAACTCCACACAAAACAGTGATGCACACATCTTGAAGTCAGATGTAACCCGCATGGACAGCCACGATCGGGCATGCTGATGATGCGATGTGTAGCACAGCCTCAAGTGTAGAAAAATGGATTGAATAGGGACTACTCAACCCATGTATAATTCGCGCCACATGAGTACACCTGGGGCTGTGCCACCAACCGGCGCGTGACAGAAACTGACAGTGCACAACAACCAGCAGCAGCGTCTGCCGTCAAGCCAGGTTATCAGCAGCACCATGTCAACAGCAGAGCAGACTGCACATGTTGCACAGGATACTGTTGAGGCAATGTCTGATATGAATGCTACCAGCCCTTACCTGCAGTTGTCAACACCACTTGCTTCCAAGGCAGCAAGCAGCAGCTCAACACTCATCACCTGCAGCAGCAGACACAACATGCAGCAAACACTTTCAGGCGGCAAGCGAGCTTCACCTGCTGCTCATGAACCTTGCTGCCCACCACTAGACAGTATACACTTACGACATGTTTTGCTGAGCTGCAATGCTTTGAAAGTCATGTCTGGATGAGGCCCTTTTCGCATTCGGCAGACAAACACTTCCAACCGGGGCTGCCTGACGTGATGCCAGTCTGCTGGTTGCTGCCAGGCAGCAGCCAGCAGCCCAGGTGCTCACCCGGTTATCTCCCTTCCCTAGCTGTGTGTATGGCATCCCAAGCTCCACGACATTCTCAATGTTAGCGCGCACCACTGTGGGGTCTGACTCATCCAGCGCAACAATCTCCTCTGGCTCAAGAGAAAAGCTGCATGAGAAAGTGGCCAGGCAGCAGCAGAGGGATCAACAGGCCAGCAGCAGCTTACATGAGTGCGCAAAGAAAGGTGCATGCTGTGGATGCAAGCAGGCGACAGAACATGCCCAGCCACTGAGCTGTACTGCTGGAGGGCACACAGCTGCTGCAGAGTGATGAACATTGATGGTGTGCTCTGCTGCAGCTGCTGACTACTGAAAACCTATGCTGCTGCAGGTGCGGCGGGTGCGTCGCACTCACTCTGGCTCTACTTCTGGTTCTGGGTACTCCTGCTCAATGCCCAGCAGCTGATTGCGGAAGTTGCCGTCCAGCTGCTTGGCCACGACCTGCAGACATCAGCAACAGAACCGCAAGTGAGCAAAGATCCCCGTTAGCAGCAACAAGGAGACCACACCAAGTCAGGACAGCAGTGGTGTGTGCATCATGGCAATGATGCTCTGCAGATAGGGCAAACACCATCTCTGCTGGCCAGTGTCAACCACTAGTACTGATGCTTGCTGCTGTCCAACTGCATATGCAGAAAGAACAACAGCCCCAATATTCAAGCCAGCTGCTTGCCCATGGCACAGAGCTCTAGCTGCCAGCTGCCACAATGCCTGCGCTTGCGACTGCAGCGACATTGCATGAAAGCACATTGGTTGAGGTTTGATTGCATCTGCGATGTGCTCACATATGAGTCTAGGAATTCTGCAAAAGTGCCGATGAATCCATCTTCTTCCTGAGCAGCCAGGTAGTTGCGGAACCACTCAACCTGTGGACAACAGTAGCAGCCGGTATGCATATGCAGTCCTGTAAGGGTAGTGATGCTAAATCTGGCTTGAAATTATATTGCATGCCGGTGATTGCTGCTGCCTAGAAGGGGCAGCAGCAAGGTTCTCATAAACGCTGCTACTTCTGCTGCAATGACAACGGGGTCCAACACCAGGAGCATACACAGCGGCTGCTTTCAGCGAGGCTGCTTGCTGCGTAAGGTACTCTGCATGCTATCACAACCTGTAGCAACGACAAGTGTTGGCATTGATTTTTGGTTGAGCCAACTGTGTGGTGCAGGCTCTTACCCTGGCATCCTCAACCTCGTCTGGTGTTACAACCTCTTCATATGCTTCTTCCACAGGTATTTGATCAAGCTTGTCGTTGCCGTCATCAAACAGAAAGCTGCCACTGTTTGTGCCTGTTGGCACTCGTACAAAATATCTGCCTTCCCCGGCATATGCTGGCCGCACGCGCACAACAGCTGCAGCAAAGCAGGCAAGCACACATGCTGTGGTCAGGTACAAGTAGGCCCAGCAATTCAGCACCAACAATTGAATAACTGCACGTGGGCACCAGATGCATGCTGTGCTCAAGGCTGACAGGGTTGCCTGTTGTTGCGGACCATTGTGGGATCAATTGCTGCTGCCGCTGTTGCTGCTAGTGCTGCTGCTACTGCTGCTGCAACCTGCTGGTATCATCAGGTCACGGCAAGAAGCCCCCATGCTGTGGCATGATTCCTGCCAGCGAACGTGACATGCAGCTGTTGCCAATGCGAACTAAAGACATACTACAGGAAGGAAGGAAGGAGAGAAGGAAAAAGAAGGAAGGAAGGAAGGAAGGAAGGAAGGAAGGAAGGAAGGAAGGAAGGAAGGAAGGAAGGAAGGAAGGAAGGAAGGAAGGAAGGAAAGAGAAGGTTGCCATAAGACAGCATGCTGAAATGCGGGGAAACGCGGGGAAACAGGGCTTACCGTACTCCCCACTATGCAGGCCTACGCCACCAAGAGTAAATGACTTGATCAGCGTCTGCTGATAATCCAGTGGCTGCAGCAACAAGAAGTGAGACATGCGACGGTTGTATAGAGGTCAACTTGTGACTGGCAACCAGCACGCTTCTCAACCGCTTCATGTGCACCTGCTGCGTATGTAGTCTACATAAACTGCCCTTGGGACTGTCTTGCTGGTTACAACGAGCATAGCGTAGCCTGCTTCAGAACAAAGAAAGAAACTTTCACTATGAAAACAACTTATCATCCATCCATAACTCTGGCACGCTGGGCAAAGGACACTGCACTGCAGAGAGTGGTCGATGTGGCTGCACTGCAGATGCCACCAGCAGGCACAAAAGGCCACTTACAGTTGGAAGCTCCATAGGCATGTCTTCCTCGCCTTTTTCCTCCTCAGCTGTCTTTGTTCGGCCTGGCTTTCTACCCCTCTTTTTTGGTTCTGCTGCTGGTGGTGCATCTGCTGCTGCAGCTGCCACAGGCCTGACCATGTGCTGCCTGGCAGGAGTGACTGCAGGCACTGACCCCGCTCGACAATTTCTGGGTCTGATTATAGCTAGTTTGTGTACGCATTCTGATTGATGGAGCCCCTGCAGGCGGCCCTGCCGCAACATAATCGATCCTTTTGTGACACAGGCTTCTTCGATGCCTTGTGTACGGATTACTGCTGTCTTGTATACGATTAAGGCTTGTGTTATATACGGTTAAGCATCAATCTACTGTACCAGGCATGAGGGGCCGCACAACAGTTTTACCCCGTTTACGTCTATGTTCAGCTCACGTCCACCTTCTATACCTTTTTGATGATCAAATTCGTACACAGGTGTTGTCGTAGTCCTTCCTGTGGTCAAAGGTTGCAGGGTTCGGCTGTACTGGACTTGAACTTTCAAAGCCTGTTCGCAGCCACTGTGCTTTGAAAATGCCCTACACATCAGAAGACGATTAGTATTGCCTTTACATGCACAAGGCGCTCAGTTATACCCGGTGTCGCCCCAGATAATTGCCGGAAACACTCGCAGCTTTCGACTGTGCAGGCTGTAGTCGCTGGCGGGCACATCAGCCATCAGCTGGCGTGATCATCGCACAGGGGTGCATAAAAACCTCATATCTACAGCGTACGGCTGCCGCAAGTGAAGCTTGAAGCTGTTTGAGATATCGTGGCCTGAACAGCCTGGTTGCTAGCAGCGCTGCGGCAGCCTGGCCTGTTTGCAAGGCCTGGTTGGTTGACATCCCTGCGCGCGCATCAACACTAGCACCATGCAGTGTGCTCCTTCAGCATTGGATGCATCAGGTATCAACAGCTTTGTGCGCAATGTCGCCATCCAGATCAACTGAGCTTACATCTCCACAGAGTGCCCCCTTGCCACTGACAACCTGCACATTCAGCACACCACCCGCATCTAGTCGACCAGCTGAGTGAGTTGAACAGGCTTGAAGGCCAGATAAAGCGATGCAACTGTAACCAATATACTGCTTGCCACTGATTGATCCGCAGCATGGGTGCCAGGCCAGTACCTCTGCTGTTGATCGCCTTTGTCACGTGCATCATTTGCATGGTTGCATGATGTTACCTATCCCTGTCATTCCACTGCTACACGAGGTATTGTGTCTGCAGCTGCACTGTGTTTCTGAAGACTGACGTGTTACACCGGATGCGGTGCTGCTTCTTATCTCTGGACGCCCAGTCAGCACCCTGGGGCTGCCACCCCCACGCAACCCTGTGGTGCTGACCCGTTTTCTCCTCTTTGTTACAGGTAATACTTGGTGCAGGACGTCGGTGGCGGCTGGTGGGCAGCAAGGGCAGCCGAGGCAGGCACAAGTCAACCAGGGTGGCGCCCCCAACGCATGTCAGCGCCTTTGTCATAGCGTCTCAACTTGCTGCATGGCTCAATATCTTTTACAGATGATGGCAAGCCTGGCACCTCGGCTACTTGGCAATCTGTATGAATGACAAAGAACTTTTTGATTGAATCCTTCTGATAGGGCAATAACAACACACACGTTTGCACGCAGTATGCTGGTGGAAGAATATGAACATCATACCATACGGCTAGGTGCACGTCACCGAGTCTGCCGATTGCAAGAACCGCATGGTTCAGCTAGTTGTTTTTACAGAGGTTCACCAAGATATTGTCTTCCAGTACCTTCAGAAGCCTTGTAGTACAGACCATAACTCCATTTAAAGCATCATGCATTGACTGCAGCTGCCAGTCAGTGACCCTGCAGGAGACACGCATATCTATGGCCCATACCAGCAGTACCACACAGTGTGCCCAGCCAGTGAAGGCTTCATGCACTCTCAACAGTGCTCAAATACACTGGGCAAGAATCATCTGGCCATTTATGATAGGTTACAAACAACACACACTCTCTGGTTGACACTGGCATGCCAAAGCATCAGTCAGCAGTATGCTGTAGTGCAGCACAGCACAGTGTGCATCATTGCTTTACTTCAAAGCCAATTGCATTGTCGATGCAACTGACATTGAATACTGGGGTGCTGCAGCTTCATAAGCCCCTTTTACTTCCCCGCAATGCGGCATTGTTGCACCTCCCTCACTGCAAATGGGACTACATTGCTTGAAGCCTGTAATGGGCACCAGGAACATATGGAGAGGATGCCGCATACAGCATGCATTCAACAGCAGGTGTAACCCGGAGACAGAAGGCGGCCAGCAAAACAATTCCCGAAATTGACCCCAGATTATGGGCAGTAATTTTGTCTCTGTAATGTTGTACTGATACTATGCAACACTGTATGGGCTCCAACGCTTCTACACAAGAAATACTACCACTCGGCATGTACAAGCAGTGTCATTGACAACAATAATAAATGTGCAAGCCCGTCTGCCCCTGAAGGCGGTGTCTGCCTGCTCCCTACCAGCCCAGCTTACGCCGTTTGAAACAGCCGCAGGTACCGACCACAGCTGCCAACAACAGAATGTGAGGAGAAAGATTGGGCGCTTGGACCATGACAGCGGCGCACACAGGAGAAGACACGTGCTGCATATGGAAGGTAGGCATCTGTCAGGACACGTGATGACAGCAGTAAGCACAGTTGGCAAAGCATTAGTCTCCGAGTATGATGTCATAACAAATACAAACCTAACCTGAGTATGTAATACAACAAACTGGAGAGCACTGTGACAGCATGCATTCAGGAAGTCTGCCGTTACTGCTGTTGGTAGATCTCCAGTAGCGCTGTTACCTCCACAACAGCGTGACATGCAGTTCATCCAAATGACAGCAGCTCATCCAACACACTACAAACAGACCACGCAGCAACAATGCAGCAGCAACAAGCATGACCAGCATTGGTGATTGCAAGTGCATCTGGCCACAAGAAGGATGTACAAAGCCTATGGTACACTGTTCGCCTTCATTGTCCTTGCAATCCCTGCTGGATGCATGCACAACTTCATCCAAAAATAGGTACTACTGTACATCAGTCACCTTTGAAAGAAACCAGGGGTGATCATACTATATTAGTCCTCTATCCTCCTACCCCTGAAAGAAATCATGACCACTGAACCAGACTCATGCATGCTGTTACTCTTCCAGATGAGCCTAATGCCAATGATTGTCTTGTAGAAGAAAACCCTCAGCGGTTTGAAGACAGGTCGGGCATTCCTTCAGAAGTTGCACTGATGAGTGTGCTGGTGAGCTTTACATTTGCGATTAACACGGCCTTGACGTACGAAGAACGGCTGCAGTACTACTTTACGCTGCCAGACAGCAACTCAAAACCCGGTGGGCCACCTACAAGGACCTTAATCTCATCATCATGCACACAAGACAGGTATGTATGTCGCTCACAACCTTCTTGTCCCTACCAACTGCCGTGAATGTAGTCTTTGAGTGAGTCTATCTCGTGTTTTTGGTCATCCAGCAGCACCTTCACCACATCCTTCATGGACAACACCCCAGCCATGCAGTTCTGGTCAATCTGCAGCAGCAAAGGCACGCACAGCAGTGTTGAGTCCATTGAGGCCCCCCTGTACCATGTGACATGTGCTGAGCCCTAATCCTTGCCCCTAACGCAGCATAAGAGTGCGTCAAGGCAGCATGGCGGTGATTCTATCGAGAGTAAGTTACTGTACTTGCCACCACACGCTTTCATGCACCTTGCACTTCTTGCACTGCTGCTGCTGTCTCCAGCACTCCCTCACCCTGCGTTTCCCCGCCCCTCAAATCCATCACCCCTCTTCTCTCTTTCCTCCCCCCCCCCCCCTTCCCCTTTTCACCTCCTCATCTGGTTAAAAAAACGCCCCCCCCCCTCCGGGGGAACAGCCCCTCAACCCCCCCAAACAAACCACCAGCCGCCCCCCACCCCCACCCTCCACAACCCACCTTTGGGGAGTCCACCACCCCTTT
>JABEVS010000003.1:15969-213672 GCA_018290735.1 Coelastrella sp. MACC-549
AAGGCGAACAGGGGGGTTTTTCTCCAGAGTAATTTTTCCTACTTGCCCCCCCCCCCTTTTCTACCCCTTGTCCTTTTTTCCCCCCTGCTCCTGTCTCCCCCCCCCCCCCCCCCCCCCCTCTCCCCCCCCCCCAAACCCCCCCCCCCCCCCCCCCTCTCCCCCCCCCCCCCCCCCCTCCCGCCCCCCATCCCCCCAGTGGCTCACCACGGGCACATGTCGCACGTTGTACTTGACCATCAGGTCCATGGCCTCCAGCACACTGTGCTCAGGGGTCAACACTGCCAGCTCCTCATTGGGCGTCATGATGCGCGACACTGGGGTCATTGCAGACGCCAAACCCTGGACAATTACCTTCTTCAAGTAGTCTGAAGGTGTCAGTGGCATTCGAACAATCGTCTGGGTTGTGCTGTGTGATGATATCACGGTGCAAATGTGGTGCTTTGCGCTGTATCAGTGCAGCTGCTTGATGCACTACTTGCAGTAATCAAATGGCTTGCAGTTGTGTATGCAGTCACCTGCTCAGCAGTGCATATCCCTGCTGCAGTGTGAGGCGCTGCTTCACAGCCTGCTTGATGTTCACCTCTCTCAGTAATAATGCCAACACAGGCGTCCACGCTCCTGGGCACCTCTCCTCCTGGTCCCACCTTGTCCTTGTCATACACCAGCAGTGAGCCAACGTCATTCTTGGCCATCTGCAGCAGCAGAGAATAGCAGCAGTCACAGCCACCATCTGTCTGCATCTGCCAGCAAAGAATGTGCATTGTAGCATGCTTGCCGGAAAGACAGTAAATCGCATCATGTAGGTTGTGCTCCGCATTGCAAGGACAGTCTTAGCACAGTATGGAGCACACACACGATGCACCTTGCACAACCCATGGCAGGTGAAGGATCAGGTGTGTCAGCGGTCTGTCACAGCAGCACACAGTGCTCACCTTTCTGACTGCATCCAGCACCATGCACTCATCAGACACCCAGAGCTTCTGGCCGTCACTCTTTTTCATCTGGAGCACCTCAAAGATCTTGGTCTGCAAGATACGAGGACAACAGGCATGGTGGTGAGCACATCAGGTGCTGCAACACAAGCAGGGGCGCTGCTGAGGTGCCAGTTGCAGAACCTTCACCAGCAACCTCAGCAACCTCAGATGACGCGGTGTTGGGAGAGTTTCCAGTGCTTGATGACTTCAGTATTAAGCGGTTGCTTCAAGGGACCAGGCTTGCACCTGGTCGCTTGGAGGCAAGCATCTGCTGCCTTCAGTTGGCATGCTGGCGTCAATGCCAAGGTTGTTGGTTATCGCATTATGAACACACTGTCGTTCATGGAGGCCCCCACCTGGAACGAGCACTCCTCATCATCTTGGTGCTCAAAAGCAGGCTCTGATGCTTTGCATTGCGCTGCACTGTAGGTCAAAGTCTGTACAAAGTGACAGCAGCAGCAGCAGCAGCAGAATAGCAGCACTGTGCTGTGTTGGCTTCAACATAGGCGCTAGCAGCATATGAGCTTTCCTAGATATTATCAATGGCTTGACAAGAGTCAATGCGCATAGCTCTGAAACACTGGCTGCAACGGTGGTCAGCGAGGACAAGATCTGCGTCCGTCAGCGCTGGCACGGCTTCTGCTGCAGCACACACCGGAATTCAAGTCCAAGCGGTAATACCGGCTTGATATGCCTGCTAACCGCGTGTAGGCACTGCTAAGTATCCGAGACAGGATGAAACAGAGAAGGCCTGCTGCGATCAACAGCGCGCGCAGCCAATATTACGCAGAGTTATTACTCTAGATGTTTGTAGCACTGAGTGGAAAGATAAGGGGCCCAGGACGAATAGAGGGTTTCGTGTTGAGTTCCGGTGGCGAAGCCCTCATAGCACAGCGATGCATCGCTCCTCTTGCTTACCCTTTGAAGCGATGCAAGTTGTAGTGGCACCAGTGGCTGCAGTAGTGACCTGACACGAAGCATGCTGGGATACTTGGGCTGAAATCGGTGTGGAAGAACAGGACAAAGAACGTGCTGCCTGATGGAGGGCGGGTAGCTGCGCCGTATTTGTGCCACAATCCGGTAAAATACCTCAGTGATTGAGCTCGGACACGATCCTGCTCTGGCTGTGCAGAGGTCCTAGTCAGATGTTATTGAAGAGGAGTAGCCAGGGCAGGGATCCGGGTTAGCCCTGCTGTTCGTGTCAATGGCAATCTCATTATGATTGATGATAGCATGGAATGATGGCTGATGCGCTATGAAAGACGTTTCCACAAGCACCGCTTGATGCTGATATCGTGTCGCGCCATCTGCAGTTGCAGACACGCACAAGAAGTGCGCTGTTTGGAGCGCAGTTGCAGGTCACAGTGATAGGGTCCATGGCTTATGGACGCTGACTCCAGTGCAGCTGGCATTGTTGCAGGATTGTCAGACCTGCACGCCCTCTAACAGTGCTTCGGCAACAGCCTCAGCTTCTGATGACTACAACAGTTTAATCCTGACATCAGTCATCAGGTACAATCACCTGCACTTGACTTGTCAATGCAGGAAAACAGACATGGCCCACTACAGTGACTGGCTTAAGCTGCTGCACCAAACGACCGGCAAAAGAACATCTCTCAACTCCAAAACTAGCCCCGTGCATGCTGAAATTTGTGAACCAGCCAAGTTCTGTATCAGTGCATGCCCAGCAGGTCTACTGTGCATCTGTCAACAGTATGCATATGCACGTGCTATTGATGCTGATTTGCATGGTTGTGAACTTCACTAACACTGTAGAGTCTACAGTTGATTGACGTTGCGTAAGTGTATACTGCACAGAGCAATAGACCCTCACACCACAACATATAACAAATGCAACACATACATTCAACTCCATCCACCAACCAAGTTTTCCTAGGGGTCTTCTACTCCAACTTAGAGCCCCTGTAAGGACCACTGGAGGGAGTAGCAATCCACTGCTTTACCAAGCAATCCATTCATCGAAGGGTGACCCTGCTGTTGCTGCCCCTGGAAACGCCAGACGCTGCCAATTGCCGTCTCACATCTGCTAACCCAGCTGCAGCTGTCTCAAGCCTTACAGCTGCATTTTGACTTTCCTGCTGCCGCTTCACCGCAGCTGCCTGCAGCCAAGTGCCTGCCCTGCTACTGCCAGAGGCAGCAGACTGCAGCACATTGTACCTTGGGCTCACTGAAGACACTGCGGCAGCACCAGCAGGTGGTTGCTGCCAATACAGCCGCTGCCGAGCATCCAACACAATCACAGCAGGAGGCCCCTGCTGCTGCTGACTGCTGACAGCCACCGCCTGCTGCACTCTCAGTCCCTTCAGCCTGCTGATCGGTGAGACGGACCTGGCAGAGCCCGACGTTACAGCAGCAGTCGCCAATGCAGCAGCAGCATCCTCTGCCACTGCTGCTGTAGCTGCAAGCACTGCTGCAGGACTTTTACCTGCAGCGGTGCCTGACCATGGCTGTAAGACTCCTGCTGTTTGATCAGCAACAGCGACTGAGGTATCAGACCCCTGGAAAGGCTGCTGCTGCAGGCGATATACTACATCACTTCTTACTGCTGCACCTTCATGAGTGGCAGCATGCAGTGCTGCTCTGCTCCGGTCCAGGTCCTGCAGTGCTGCCTGAGCATGTCCCAGCTGAGCATCTAGCTTCTGCTGCTGCTGATTGCGCTGTTGTTGCTGTTGCTCCTGCCACACCCTCGACCGCAACTGCTGCTTCATCTGTTTTGTAGGCGAGCCGTGGCGTACCCAGTGCTGCAGCATGTTGACCGACGGTGGACTATTGCTTGCAGAGTACGCAGACTCAGACTGGCTGTGCGGTGTTGTTAGCCGACTATCCTGTTGGGGTTCTGCTGTCTTGCTAAGGTTCTGCAAACCCCTAGCTGCTGCTAATGAAAGTGCACTGCTGAGCCCCGCAGCTCTAGCAGCAGCTGCAGTACCCGCACTTCCTTGGAACCCTGCAATGGCTCCAGTGCTGCTGGACAGGAGGGGGGACATGGGGAACAGCAGGTCTGGTGGTGGTGCAGTCCTTACAGCAGCAGGTGTTGCAGCAATGCCAGGCATGTAGGCAAAGTCCCTTGTGGCAGGCAGGGTGTGCGCTGAAGCTAGGGATGTAGCAGGGGTCTGTGTGCTGCTGCCACTTGCGCTGTTTGGAGCATTGTCCATGTTTTTGAAGCCAGCTGTGCGACTGACAATGTGCAAGGGCGACAGAGGCGAAAGCCCCAGGCTCGCAACATCAGGCCCAGGCTGCAGCTGCTGCAGTGCCACATGAGCAGCTGCTGGTGTGGACTCTAACTGCGACTTTGCCAAAGCTTCTGTTCTCCACTTGTGGACAAGAGATTGGACGCGTGATGGTCCCTGGTGTCTCTTGACGCCAATTTCCATTGCTGCAGCAGCTGCCGGCTGTCCATGCTGAGATCTGCTGCGTGTCAAGTAAAGGTGCAAGGGGTTGGCCTTCAGCCAACCAGAGACCGGTAACTCCAGTGGTGGCACATCCACTTCTGCTGCTGCTGCAGCGGTGGCTGATATTGCAGTAGACGTGATGTTCCCAGCATCAGCTGCTGGCATGCCAATCGCCTGTAAAGCTGCCCTGCTCTCCTGAAGTCTCTGTCGGAGAACAGAAAACCGCTCATCTGCTGTAGTATGCCTGGCCAGTGACGACGTTTTATGGGTGTTGGTGTTGTTTTCTGCGGCTGCGGAAGACCGCACTAACGGGCTTGCAGTCCTGTGCTCAACTGCTGTTTGGTCCCTCATCTTGGGTGCTTGTGACACAGTGGGACCTCCAGGCAACAAGTTGCAATCACCGGCGTGTGCAGCCAGAGCTGACGCTGCTGCTGCTGCTTGCTTGGTGCCTGCTGTCTGGGCAGGTGTTGGCGCCCTACTGAGCTGGGCTGAAGGGGTCACCTGCCCAGACGCAGCATCAGATGTAGAGCTGCTGCTAACTGCTGAAGCATGGTGATTGGATTCCTTTGCAGTTGCGACCATAAGATCATCAATTGGAGTGCCAGGTGGCCACTGTTGTACTGCAGGGCCTTCTGCTGCTGCTGCTACTCTTGTTGCTGCTGTTGCGTGCTGCCGTGGATGACGCAGGGCTGCCAGCTGATCATGGACATCCCTCAAGCTGAGCAGCAGCCCATCAAAGCTCTCCTCAGTGACCCGAATATGATGCTGATGCATCATGCGGTGCTGCTGCTCATGTTGCTGCTGCTGGTGCTGCTGCCTCTCTGCTGCCAGCCGGTCATGCACTTCCCTTAAGCCCACCAAGAGCTGGTTGAAGCTGTCCTCGGTGTTCACTGTCACGAACATACGTCCAGCTGCTGATGCAACAACATCGGCAGCGATTTCATCACTGGTGACAGCAGAGTCAGTCCTGATGTCATCTGCTGTGCTAGCTACATCAGCCAATGTAGCCTGACTCATTGCCTGGCGGTCATGTGCTGTGTGCCCAGATGCATCTAGCCGCTGCAGGGCCTGAGAGTGATGGCGGCTGACTGCTGGATCTGTGGTGGCCTGCTGCTGCTGCTGCTGCAGCACTCCACTGGCCTGTGAGCTGTCTGCTTGCTGTTCTGCCTGATGGCGCTGCTGCTGTTGCTCTGCTGCCAGGTGGCCAGGAGCATCCTCCAGGCTTGTCAGCATTTGGTTGGAGTTGGTTTGAGCTTCAGAGCCCTGCAGCTGCTGCTGTGGCTGGTCTGCATTGGATCCAAGCATCTCCTGCGTCTGCTGCAACATGGTCTGCCGCCCTTCATGTGTGGTGCCTGTTGGTTGTGAGTTGCCAACAAGCTCTGGCCTTGTCGGTGTGCTGCCGTCAAGAAACAGCTGCCGCGCTGTTGGGACATCTGCTGTTGCATCTGGTGCACATGCTATGGTTTGCTGCTGCTGCTGCTGGCCTGCTGCTTTGATGGTCAGGGCTGCAAGAGAAAGTTCTGACGCCTCTGACTCAATAGCTGATCCTGCAAAACATCCAAAAGAGAATATCCAAAGCAGCCAAAAGAGAAGATCCACAGCAGCAAAGCAAGTCTGATTTCCGACGTGAAATATTGGCTAGAATAAAGTGTAATAGTGTGTTGCTCAGTGTGCTGCTATTGCTTTATTGGAATCCTGTGCAGCCCAGGCTGTGGAGTCAGTCATATGATCATGAGTGCCACTGCATATGTAGACAGCCGACTGCTGCTTGCGCACCTGGTGAGAACACTGGATTTGAAGCAGCGTGTATGTATGTGCATGCTGGTGACAACTCTGTCATGTGCTCTGTCATGTGCTGCTGCTGCCGATGATGCTGATGATTCGGGTCGTCATCTCCTTGCTCTGCCACTGCACCAGTACCAGCACCAGCACCATCCTGTGCAGATTCACTGGTGGTGCTGCCTGCCCTCGTTGCATCGCCTCCAGCTGCTGAGACCATCTGACCGGCTTCACCTGTTGTGCTGATCAGTGCTGCTGAGTGATCACCGGGCAACAGGTTTGTTGATGAGCTGCATGACGTGTTCAGCGGCAGATCATCTGCACTCCACTCATCCAGCAGCTGCTTCCACCTGTTGAGTAGCAAACATCAGACGTGGGGGTGTGGCGAAAGTAATACATGCTCGCTTGTCCTCTGTCTTTCAAACCCTCCAATGCCTCCTTGAATACTGATGTGAGCACAAAGGTAGCAACAGCACATGGCAGTATGACCAGTTCAGTGCAACAAGCTGATCGCAGGAAGGCAGGGCAAGCAACACTGGCAGCCTGCTTACTTGGCTTGGGTGTCACCTGTCTCTTCCCGCCAGGCTTCACTGAGATTCAGCACAGCGGCAGTGCTGTTGGCCAACATGGGCGTTGCTGTCTCTGCTGCTGCCTCTGCAGCACCTTTACCGGGGGTGTGCACACGAGGGAGCGTGGGCACAGGACTGGCAGGGCAACACAGTGCCTGCAAAGGGCTGCCATCTGCTGCCTGCACTGGAGGACCTACAGCTGTCTCAGACACCGCTGGACTGACGCTTCCTTCCATTCCAGGCGGCTGCTGCTGCTGCTGCTGTCGCTGCTCACTGCTGCTGGTGCCCATGGTGCCATCGCTGTTGGGCCTGTGTATTATTGCAGCTGCAGCATCAGCAATTGTAGGGCTGGCTGACTCCACCATGCTGGTGCGTGTGCTGGTGCTGTTGGCCAACCTGCTGATATCTACGTACATGCTGCCCTCTTTGGTGGCTACTGAGCTGCCGTCATCCATGACCACTGGCGTGCTCACAGCAGGTGGCCCAATTGTGGTGAAAGCTGGCACCAGAGCATCATCAGGTCTGTCCGTGACTCCAGCGATTCCTACCACTGCTGCTGCTGTCTGGCAAGTTATGCCTTCAGACTGTGCTGTACCGCATCTGCTGCTGGTATTGCTACTGCTGTGTGCATCTGTCATGCTTGACCAGTCTCTACTGAGTGCCTGAAACTTGGCATTCAACTGCTCAAGGTTGCTGCTGCGGCTCCTGCTTACCTTTGGGGCACCAGCTGCAGTTGTTGATATGCTTTCTGTAAGTGTCTCAGCTGACAACGGAGACTCTGCTGTCGCTGCTGTTGCTGCAGCAAGCTCTGCATGCGTGGCTTGATTGCTTTCTCTGCCAGCTGACAAACCCTGCAAGTGCGGAATGCTGCCTGCAACCTGCCTCTGCTGCTGCAGATGAGCCTGACCATTATCCTGTGCATCGTTCTCAGCCCTTCTGGGCAGCTTACTTGGCACAGTCCATTGCCGCCTCAGCCGCTGTGCACCATCCCCACTGGCCGCTGCTGCACTGCTTCCTGCTGTCCTGTTGGGTGCCACAGCTGTGGTGGCCCTCAGCAGCCGAGGGGACGTTAGTGCTGCATCAGCTGGTGCTGCCTGCTGCGAGGATCTCTGCTGCTGCAAAAACCTTTCCGCACATGAGCCACCAGGTCCCGTTGCCACACTGTTTGGGCTGCCTGGTGCTGCTGCTGTGCTGACTGGGCTGCCAGGTTGACGAGGGCTGCGGTTCCTTGGGCTGGTGGGGGAGCTGCCAGGCACTGTCCGCCAGAATGCAACTTTGATGCTGGTGCTGTGGGATGGACTGCTGCTTGGTGACCCCTGAGACTTTTCACGTCCTGTATCTGTACCCCCTTGCTGCACAATGTTATCAAGCTGCAAAGCAGGAGGCCTAGTACAATCTGCATGAGTGTTTTGACTTGCTGCTGTCTCTGGCTGCTGCTCAGTGGCTGTGCCTCCTGACCAAGTATGGCACTCTGTAAACGGCGCAGGCTTTTGGGGCTCACTGCTTGATGGCTCTGACAGGGGGATGACAACACCTGCCCACTTCCTGCTGGGGATGTTCCTGCCTTTGGCAGCAGGTTGAGACATCATGCCAGCAGCGTTGGCAGGAGAACTGTTGGGTTCCACCTGCTCACTTGCAGGTGCAGCCACTGCAGAACTACATCTTGCAGCATGTTTAGGCTGCTGCAAGAGCTGTTGTTGCTGTTGCAGTGGGGCAGGTGTGCTTTGTACAACAGCAGTAGCCAGCAAGCCATCAGGCACACTTGCAAGGCCATGCCGCTGCTGCTGCCACTGGTGTTCCTGTTCCACTGCAGCTGCCATCTGCTGCACCAGCTGACGCGATCCATCAACTGCGCCACAATCTGGTCCACCCTGGTGCTGCTGCAACTGCTGTTGCTTCATTGCAGCAGCCTGCTGCTGTTTTACAGCCACCAATAGCTCCTCCATTTGGCTGACCACAACTGCTAGCTGCATCTGCTGCTGCTGCTGTTGCGTTTGAGGTTGAGCCACGCTAGGTGCGCTGGTACTTGTCCAGCCAAGGTCACACACTGCATTGGCAGCTGGTGCAGTAGAGGCAACAGGTGTTGCCATTTGATTGAACGCTGGTTGCTTGCTGGGTGAAGGAAACAGCCGACGTGACAAGGGTGTGCCTGCTGGCCTGTTGCAGATACCAGACCCACCAACCCCTGCAGCATGTAGCCGCTGGGCAGTTGCCCTGCTGTTGCTGCTGCTGCCGCCAGCACTACCAGCACCAGCATGATGTGGTGAGTAATCGCTCATGTCATGTGCTCTTACCCTCTCAGCTGATGCCCTTAGCTCACCAAGTCTGGCTGCCAGCTGTTGAGTTTTAGCTGCTGAGCCCTGCATCTGCAGTGGTGGGCCACTTTGCATGGCAGGCTCGACCCCAGCATGATTATTTACTGACTTTGCTGTGTTGAAATGAATATTTGATGACTTGGCTGCAGATGCGTTGCTGGCAGCGGTTGACTGTGTTTGGAGTCTGCTGCCATGGCCACCTGCATGAGTGCGCAAAAAAGCATCATGTTTACTTGAGGCAGCTTAACACCAACAGCCAGACAGAGACCTACTGGGCTGCTTGCACGTGAGCAGCCTTGATTTAGCTGCTGATCGTGAGCGTGGCTGCAATCAAGCTCATGTGTCACCTTGTCTGCTGCTCTTGGTTGCAGTTTGGAACAACTGCTGCCGTATGCTGCCAGGGCTGGTGACATCCGAGCTGCCCCCAGAGCTGCTTTGCAGCCTCCTTCCAAGCCTAGAAGGACTTTGATTGCCACCTGCAAACAGATATGCACGAAGATACATCAGATGTTGTCAAATGCAGACCCACAGTACACCAGCAAACAGAAATGACACAGCACATGCTGAGCAGTTGCTTGGAAGGACCTGTTTACCCGTGGGTTCGCCCTTGAGAGTAGATATGATGCTGTGCCACGCATCTATCGGGGTGGCTGCGGGTCCAGGTGCTGGGCTTATTGGGGCAGGTGTATAATAAGGTGTTGCAGCTGCAGTCTCTGTCCTTGCATGCGCAGCTGAGAAGGGTGTAACGGTCCCTGCATGCCACAACGGTGTCAGATGAGCATGCTACAGCCATAAGTAGCTGTGTTACTGCCTACACACGCACCTGCTCGTTTATGCCCAGTGCTTGGAGCCTCTTGTGCACCCAGCACACTCAGCAGCGTCTGCAGGGGGTGTGATAGGTATGTTAACAACGCCCAAGGTGCTGACGCCGATACGACACGTTGAAGAGATACTCTACCTGCCAGGAATGCACAGGATCCATGTCTCAATTGACATGCAATGGGGTTTTCCGCAAATGGGACATTTTGCAATGCCTGCTCAGTGTCAGCTGCACCAGCCGTGTCTAATGCAACGATGGATGGAGACTCAGTACCAACTAGTAGTACAGATTGTTTGTTTGTTACAAGGATG
Source organism: Coelastrella sp. MACC-549 (assembly GCA_018290735.1). Classification (NCBI taxonomy): domain Eukaryota; kingdom Viridiplantae; phylum Chlorophyta; class Chlorophyceae; order Sphaeropleales; family Scenedesmaceae; genus Coelastrella; species Coelastrella sp. MACC-549. The sequence continues at coordinate 26,148 of JABEVS010000003.1, forward strand.
TGACAGCTGCTGTGCAGCCAATCAGTCAGTCAATCCTGCTCGTTGTTACGAGCAGACAAGACCATCAGGTGTGCAGCGTCAGAAAGACGGGAACATCAGTGCATCATCTCTTGAATGCGGGCTGCTTGAGGTTTCTGTCAGGCAGCTGCAACACCGTTTGAACTGCCTAGGTCACAAGCAAGCCAGCACGGTCGCTGTCCTGTGTGCATTGGGTCTTCAAGAGTATCATAATGCCTGTTTAACAGTAGTCAGTGTTGCTGGGCTCTACTTGCGAGTGCATTGACACCTGCTGCCGGTGACTGCAGCTTCCGAAAGAGAGCGAGAGTCTCGCTCGCTCACCTACACCTCACCTCATCATCAGCCACTATGCTTGCTAGCTGTAGTGGGCGGCACTGCTTACCCTCTCGGACCACCAGGATCTCGTGCTATGTCCCCTCACATCACAGACCCACCACCAGGGTCAGATGTGTCGCAGCACGCAGCAGCAGCCAGCAGTCAGACACCGCTCAGGAGAAGCGGACGCTGGAAGCTGCCTTGAAGGAGGCAGTTGCCACCGAGGACTATGCATCAGCAGCACGGATAAAGGAGCAGCTGCACCTGCTGGACCTGCAAGATCCTCTAGTTGGCCTCAAAATGGCTTTGGACAAGGCGGTAGCAGAAGAACGCTATCAGGTGAAACATGATGAATTGATTAGTCAAGAATAACAGCATCATCATCTCAGTCGTTCGGCATCAATGGACTGCAAGTTCGCTGCAGCTGCCACCCTTTGCAATTGTGCACTAGTTGCTATCAAACAGAAAGGTATGTGGGCCTCATAATCACACTATTGTGCTTTGTACAGGATGCTGCTCGTCTACGAGACCAGATAAAAGAGATAGAAGACCTTAACAAGCCGCAGCCGCCAGACATGACTGGTTTGACCACCAGCAGCAACACAGTAACAGAAGGGGTGCGGGTCAAAGTACAAAGGTGGGCAGACGGCAACTGCAGCGTATCAGCTGTGTGTTCGTCCGTGAACTTCCAGTTGTCGTTTTCCGTAATGCAAAGATGCGTAAGCCAGTAGTCTGCCTGTGCAGCTGGCATAAAAATGTGTGCCTGGCTGTGCATTTGTCACAGCATTCCGCTACAATGTGCAGTGCCAGGCAAACAGACAGCACCAGTCCCCCGCGGGCCTCCACACATTCATCCTCATTTCTGCCACTCAAATAGCTGCCCTGGACAAACCCCTGTGGTTTTGCCTCTGTTGCTGTGCAGTTATTATGTGCCATACCAGTCTCGTCCTGAAATGGGACAGTTTTTCTTCGCTTACAGCGTACAAGTGACAAATGAAAGCAGCAAGATAGTGATGTTGAACAGTAGACACTGGATCATCACGGACGGCACTGGGAAAATAGATCATGTCAGGTGAGCAGCAACAGCTAGTTGTAGGTCAGAAACAGCAATGCAGCTACACCAATGACAGTCACCACACCAGTGGAAGAAGCAGAGCATGAGGAGCGTCAGGCAAAGCTGAGCAGCATCTGTAACAGTATAGCCTTGGTGCCCAGGTCAAAGTGACTGCCAAGGAATACCTGCAACACCTGACAAAGAGAGGTTGCTACCACCATGATAATGTCTGACAGCAAGCACAGTGCAGGGGATGCCTACAAAGACAGTCTGAGCTGCGGACCTGGACCTGTGCTGATGTTGACTATTTCCTACATGTGTTTGTGTTGTTGCTTCAACAGGGGCCCGGGCGTTGTGGGTGAGCAGCCGATCCTGGAGCCTGGCAAGAGCTTTGAGTACCAGTCTGCATGTCCGCTGTTCACAACGGTTGGCACCATGGAAGGCGAGTACGAGATGGTGGTGCTGGATCAGCAGGGGGAATGGACTGATAAAATGGAGGTCAAGATAGGCAAGTTTGCCTTGAGGAAGCCAGAGCAGTCATAAGGTTGCTGCGACCACAGCACTTTTGCTCCTGCTGAGATGACTTCAGCTGCTAGAAGACATCATACAGATGCCGTCAACATGGGATATTTGGACCATGTTATGGTCCAACCTACCAGCCAGTCAGGACACACGGAAGCAAAACCGCTTAATCACGCCAGGAGCCAATACACAGTCTGGCAGCTTCTCAACACTGAACGCATGTAGCCGAGCCGGGACTTACTTGTGGGGATTGTATGTGTGATTATGCATACCAAATCCCCTGGGGCTGGAATGGTTGTGGCGGTTGTAACAACGTCACTGGCCTCATCAACTGTAATGCTGTAGGTAAACTTGGCCGTCAGCGCTTGGTTGCTGCATCGCTTGCTCATCACGCTGTTAGGCACCAGGTCCACAGAGACGGCGGGCTTGCTTTTGATTGTGATTGTGGTGCTGGCTTCCTTGGTAGTGAGGCCGCATGGGGCTTGCAAGTCCACCTCGCCGTGGAGGGTCAATTTGACTGGCACCGGTGATCAGAAGTCTGTTCCCAATGGTATTGGACACTGCACTGTAACTGTGCCAGCAAGCACTGTGCTGCCAGGCTCTGCAGGAACCAGCAAACATGCGTGCCACCTGTTTGTGATGATCCACAGTCGATATGCCCAGCAATGGGAACTTTGCTGACACGCTGAGGACGTGCAACCACCACAGATGTCACGCTGAGAGACTCTTCGTCCTTAGTGCAAGTGCTTTAGAAGGTGCTAACCGCTGACATATACAGCAGACTCAACCCAACACCATACAGAACCCTGCCACCTGTAACACTGCGCACAGCTAGACCTGAGCTCATTATGTAGTTCGCTGTCGTGGCAATGTGGAAGAGTGTGCATGAACGGTGATTAAGGGCGTGCGAGCACCACTCGCAGTAAGTTGTTGCACAAATGCAAAGAGGGGGCATAGAAATTCGTTGGCACCTGGTCTAGGCTGCAGCATATGTGATCTAGCAGCTGTACTGCTGCACACAGGAAGAAGAAGAAGAAGAAGAAGAAGAAGACAACCTTTTCCGGCCGCAAGGCCTTTGGGAATATGTACTTGGTGGCTCAGCCACACTGGCACACCAAGATTAGACCACCCTCAGGGGCGCCTTCAAGGCAGAAAAGCCCACTCAGCGGGGGTGGTAATCAACCAACATGATATGACTCATATCATGTCATAGCTGAGATACACACAGCAGAAATCCAACACAAGACACACTGAGCATGGAAGGCTGTGAAACCCAATAGCCATCTTGCAGCAAAGCATTGCACAACACATGTGACATGGCAGGACTCACTGACAACAACAGTTCACGGCGGACGTAGCACCACAAACTACTGCTGCATACAGGACTTACTTGGAGTTGCGGTGCAACCAGTAAATCCAGTGGGTGGAACAACACTCCAGTGCACTTCACCGTCGACCAGATCCGCTGGATTAGTGGTAGTGTAAGTGAAGTCAGCTGAAACCGGGGAGACAGTGTCGGACAGTGTTAGGACTCCTTGTACTACATGTCGTACCCCCCAGGGGCGGGCATGTAGCTGACCGTAGCTGGAATAACTTACTTGACCATCGTAATTGCCATACCTGAAAACCCAGGGTGGCAACCTGACTGCAGCATAAACATCGCATTTCTGGCAAAACAGGCATGCCAGCTATGTAGCATATTCGCCAGACTGCTGGCGATGGACTCTTTACCGCACGAGGAACACACTGGTGCAGTCAGATTCTCAAGCTACAACCAGCTACATGCCCGCCCCGGGGGTGTGGACATGTAGCTGCTGGGCCTTGACGCTAGTGTGCAGCGGTCACCATGCATCGCTGGCAATCTGCACCCGTTGGCCACTTCTAGTGCAGTGCTGCTGTGGATGCTGGCAGAGGTGCAAGCGAGCTGCCCACGATAGTACAGACAGTAAGCCATTAATCCCAGTTGATGAGGCATCACACAGCGCCACGAGTACGAAAACATGCGTCGAGTCCGTATGAAGGCACTCGCGGGCACCCTCGTGCGGATTGGCTCCTTGATTGGGTGTGTTGTGTTCCAGTCACTGAGGGTACAGGAATGGACGCATCATCATAGGCGCAACAACGTGACAGGACGAAGCAAGACCGTCCGGCTATCGAGCTGAGCAATTGACAAACACGGCGAAGCAGGCCAGTACAAACATTGTCGCCAGCTGGCGACACCTGGATTATATAACAGCTAAGCGCTATAGCGCTAGCTAGCGCTGTTATATAATCCAGGTGTTTCGGAGTTGTCAGATCAGTCGCGTCCAAATCCCAAACCTGCAACGTTTATGAGTATATCACCCTGCGCAGCGCCCTACGTTAACTATACGAAGGGTTGAGTGGCCGGCGCGGGTCATGTAACTTCCTGTCACCCAGTGACTCGGTGGCCGATTTGGCCTTGGTTACCTGGACTCAGTCTGGTACGAGAGCTTGCTACAATGCATTATATCAACGTGCTCCTACATAAGACTGAGTTAGCTTCGATTTACGGTTATGCGGGTACCGGGGCATGCCCGGGCACAGGTGACCAACCATTGGTCCGTTGATCCAGCACAAGTCACCGTTTCTTTTCACCGATCTTGCGCCCCACAACAACAACAACAGCTTTGACTTAACGGGTCGTAGCGTTGCGCAAGCTGGCAACGTGACTTATGCTTTCTGGAATCTTTGCGGAAGTGATAAGCCTTCGGGTTTTGCAGCTTTCGGTGCGTTCTTCTCCCCCAAAAACATGGTCGGATGTGTTTTCGTCACCGTGCCAACCTTCACTACTGACGTAAACCACTGTGTTAGCAATAACAAGGAAAACCGGAAAGATGGGTCAAGGCATCTGAGTCTTGCGTTCACTTTGTCTGATTGAAGACTGCTGTACAAGTTACGATACCGCTTTGCGTTGTCCTGTGGCGTGAGTTGGTGCACGCGTGATTATGGGTCTGACGTAATCTTTTACAAGTCCATATCAGCTCGCGTCGCTAGCTTTAAAGCTTCTCACAAAGCTAACCTGCAGTGCCTTCTGATGCGAGATCAACAGCTCGGCAGCCCTGCATGCCACACGTAGTTGGTAGCCCTACTTTCGAAGTGTCGTAGCGTGACCTTATAGGCTGCATTCTCGCTCTTGCCCGTTTCGTTACTCTGTGCAGTGGATAGACGCGCATTTAGCAAGCCTGAGCAGACCTACGACACAACAGCATGTCACCCTGCTGCTGCCGGTACTATCGCACCGGTAACCCGCTGGCCAGTAAACGCCCTCAGGGGCTCGTGGTCGCAAACGTGCTCGCGTCAGAGTACATTAGGACCAGCATCTTTGCCAGCAAACCGGTAAAGCCTTCCGGTGTCGCAGCATTGTGTCGCCAGCAGTATTGATCAATTGTTGCGCGCCCCGCAATGCTTTGCTCTGCTTGCAGGTCCGTCTGTCACCGCACACTGCAACACAACCGCTGCTTGCACTCCAGTCCCGATGGGTGCGCTGTCGAGCGGCAGGCCTGAGCGGATCCTATGGGCAGCACTGGTGCTGCTGGCGTTGGCTTGCCTTGTCAAGAATGCAACAGCCAACCCAAGGGGATTCTTCCTGCGGCAGCTGTCAGGAACATACGCCTTCCCAACGTGCTACGACTACCAAACCTGCACGCAGCCGTGCCAGCTGTGCCCATATGCACCACCTGTTTCTCCAAGTACTCTGAAGGGGTGTTCCATGTATGGTCAAGGCACCGACCAGAACCCAGACAACATGGGTGGCGCTAGGAATCCGACATGCACAAACATCTTCGTCGATCCTACTCCTACCACTGTCCCCACCCTCAAAATAACACCTTTCCCCTCCAGTGCTTACTCTGATACCGGTGCGATCACCCTGTGCACTGGTTGGGTCGACTCTGGTGCAACCGAGCTGGGACCTATGTACATTCAGGTGAGCACTGTTGGCTGCCACTGCCAGCAGGTGTTTGGGTATGGATTCTGTGCTGTCTGCCATGCTGGCAGGTGCGTGTTGTGTAGGCCAGGCTGATGTCCCTTGGTCACGTTCATGCTGCAGATAGCTGCGACTGCCTGCCTATGTTGTTTGGTGTGCACATTCACAGTATTGGCACTAGCATCTTGTGTGCACCTTGATACCCACCTGGACGGCAGCATCTTCAGTGTAGTCTACCTGCGGCATCCTGCCAGTCCTTCGATTGGGCTCATTCCAGCACAGCTGACGCCAGCAAAGACCCTGAACACAGACATCTTTCAAGGAGTACTTTGCTGGTGTCACTTCGTGATGTCTTGCACAACCGCAACAGCATGCTTCCAGGCCATCAACCTTGCTGCGCTGGGCTACTTGTACTTGCACTATGCACCAATTCCTATTGTCGCCACCTTTCCCCTGCCTGTGCCCACTTGTCTGCAGGGTGACTGCAGCAAGCAGAGAGTTGGAATGTTGTACGCCATCTATGACTGCGCCGCAGGGAAAGTCTGTTTCAAGGCCACCAGCTGTGTGGGCACTGTCAATGCTCCAGCACTCCCCATAGGTCAACCGCCCTCGGATCCTAGGTTCGCCTGCCCTGGGCTTGGCTGCGGCTGTGACAATAGTAACCAGGCAACGACAGAGTGTACTCTAGTATTGAACAGTCCCGACGACAACTTCTTCTACCTCAAACAGACCTGTGACACCACTGCCAAGAAGAACCAAATCCCCACTGGAACCACTCAGGGCCTGTATTCTGGTTGGGAGTGGTGCGAGACAGCAGAAGAAGGGAAGCAGTGGGGTATTCAGGCTCATTTCAATACCGACCCAGCAGGGGGATCTCTGGGGGGAAATACAATTGACAACCAATTCCCCAACACAGATAAGCCACAGATCATCTTCATCACTCCATCATGTAAGGTTCAACACTAGCCGGGCGTGGTTTGTTACGCCGCAGCTTGTGGCCCCTTATCTACACAGCACTTAATGTGTGTCGTGTATGCCAGTTCTCAGATTTGGGGTTTACGGTTATGCCAGTCCCAAGCATCGGACAATCATGATCATGAACAGAGGCTCGCAGACCAACTCACCACCCCATTTACTTATATCATGTGACTACATGGTTAAGTGCAGAGCCACGGCATGGCAACATGCTTGCAGCCTATGTGGGGTGCGGCACACTGTAGACCATGTGATGCACTGCAGACTGCTTGTTGCACCTGGTTAGCTGCGCCTTGCTTCCAACGTCTGTCTAGCAGTGAAACAGCATGCAACAGTCTTCAAGAACCTTCGCAATTGTGTGCCTTGCGTACCGTCCGCTGCTCAACGTTGTATTGGTGCTTCATCCATAATAGATAACTGCCCTGAATGTCATTGCATAGTTGCCTGACAGCACTTCTGCTCTGCTGCTGCTGTGCAACCAGGTAGTGGCCCACCACCATCATGTGTCAACAATCCCGACCCACAGCTCAAAGGAACTCCAGCCTGTGCTACTGGTACCTCAGTCACAGTGAGCTTTAGCTCCGCCGGGTCCTCGTACGTCCAGCCTCCAGCTCCCGGCCCGTCTCTAGTTGCAACGCCTTTAGATTCAGGCAAACAGCCGGTTGGAGATGTGGAGTGCCCTGGTTAGTGCTGCTGCGTGGCGATCTGTGGTTTTCCAATTGTTTTTGCGGCATGTGTGCACTACTGGCTGCCGCAAAAATGCGTTAGGCAAGAGCAGCACCTCCTAGAAGCACAGACCCTTGAGCTCCCCTCCTTACTGATCACACATGGCATGATGAACCTTACACATCACCACAATGGATTATCATTGCCAGCTTGTGGCAGACTCCTTGACACAAGCCGGTGGAGCTCAAGCAACATCAACCTTTCACGCTGCATGACCTGTACCTGCTGCCCCTGCTTGGTCGTGCTGCAGGCAATCAAATCACTGTTACAGGCACCACCATCACCGTCACCTGCAACTACAAGGGGGGTGCTGCGAACTTTGCAAGTAGCACCTCTGCTTTTGCCCAAGTGCAGCTGAGTTGGACCGCCACTCCAACTGACCCCAACTGTGCAACGGTAACCAAGGTAGAAAACGCTCCAGTCACCCTGGGACCATATATTGATATATCAAATCCAACTCCAGTCACGGTCTGCAATGATCCATCTCCATATCCAGTGACGATCACCTTCCCGTATTCAGTAAAGCATGGCGCTGCAATCTTCGACCAAGTTGCCCCATCTGGATGCACTCTAACAGATACGCCAGGTAAACAGGCACCAACACGGGCTCAGCTGGTTGCGCCGTGCTGGATGGCAGTGTTTCATCATGGCTGAAGGGGCCGTATCGTCCGCACCTGCGTGCAAAGTGTGCTGTTGATGTGCGCTCATTACTCCTCCTGTGACAGAAGATCTGTCTATGATCTAAAGGCCCAGGGAGCTGCAGAAAGGGCTGCCCTCTGTACACCAGTGTTGGCATGTGGCATATGTTACTGGAGCAATCTTCTTGCTTATTTGTATGTGAAGCAACCAGCAACTTTGTGACATACCCCGCTGCTGGCTACGATGACTTCACGGCTAGCAGACGGTGACTCTTTGGCTTCATCATTTTAGCAGTTACTACATCGACTGATTAATGCTGCTTTCTTGATGTGATGCAGGCGTTCACGTGGTAATCACTTGCACGGCAAGTGCTTTTGCAAGCAATCCCAATATCATAATCACCCTGACAGGAACCGTGGCAGGACCTGCAGGATCTGTGTGCAGTCCAGTGCCCTTCCAAGCGACCACGACAGCCACTGTCGTTCCTAAGGCCGTCCTGTCAATCACAGCACCAGAGAATAGTTCAGAGTGTTATTCTGACACTGTCTCCCCGGTTTCAGCTGACTTCACTTACACTACCACTAATCCAGCGGATCCGGTCAACGGTGAAGTGCACTGGAGTGTTATTCCACCCACTGGTTGCACCGCAACTCCAAGTAAGTCCTGTATGCAGCAGTACAGCAGCTAGATCACATATGCTGCAGCCTAGACCAGGTGCCAACGAATTTCTATGCCCCCTCTTTGCAGTTGTGCAACAACTTACTGCGAGTGGTGCTCGCACGCCCTTAATCACCGTTCATGCACACTCTTCCACATTGCCACGACAGCGAACTACATATTAAGCTCAGGTCTAGCTGTGCGCAATGTTACAAGTGGCAGGGTTCTGTATGGTGTTGGGTTGAGTCTGCTGTATATGTCAGCGGTTAGCACCTTCTGAAGCACTTGCACTAAGGACGAAGAGTCTCTCAGCGTGACATCTGTGGTGGTTGGCACGTCCTCAGCGTGTCAGCAAAGTTCCCATTGCTGGGCATATCTTCTGTGGATCATCACAAACAGGTGGCACGCATGTTTGCTGGTTCCTGCAGAGCGTGGCAGCACAGTGCTTGCTGGCACAGTTACAGTGCAGTGTCCAATACCATTGGGAACAGACTTCTCATCACCGGTGCCAGTCAAATTGACCCTGCACGGCGATGTGGACTCGCAAGCCCCATGCGGCCTCACTACCAATGAAGCCAGCACCACAATCACAATCAAAAGCAAGCCCGCCGTCTCTGTGGACCTGGTGCCTAACAGCGTGATAAGCAACCCATGCAACAACCAGGCGCTGACGGCCAAGTTTACCTACAACATTACAGTTGATGAGGCCAGTGACGTTGTTACAACCGCCACAACCATTCCAGCCCCAGGGGATTTGGTATGCAAAATCACACCTACAATCCCCACAAGTAAGTCCCGGCTCGGCTACATGCGTTCAGTGTTGAGAAGCTGCCAGACTGTGTATTGGAAGTTGCATGCGGTGCTACCTTGCTCAATGCTTGCTGTGTCTGACAGCCTTCGGTGCCTTATTATACTCCCTTCATGTAAACAGCAAGATCACAGTGTGTCACAGCACCCCAAAACTGATCACAATGGCGGCATGCCTGACGGTCATCACGCAGCCAACACAATGCACACGTCTGTGTCAGGTAGCTGGCACAGCCGCAGCAGCAAATATCTCACCTTGCAGTCACCAGCTCGCAACAGCCTGTAGTGTTACCGAGCTTGCACTGAAGTGTCTGTTACAGTGACACCCTCACACTGTCTTCTAGCAGTACAGCAGCATGATGTCGTTGACGCTGCCTAGCTATCCTCCACAGTGTGACCATGTCCACTTGGCTTCAGTGCCTGAGAGCTTGTACTGGTGCCTGGCCTGACAGCACGCAACCCACACTGTGTCATGTTGCTGTGTGTGCTTTGCAGCTCTGAGCGCCTCCGTAATGAACCAGCAGGTCGAGGTTAGCTGCACGGGGTCGTTCACTGCTGCAAATCCTGGACCCACAATCAAGCTTACAATCACGGTCAACAAGCAAGGCTGCCCTTACACGGCAACGGGTGATGCAACTGCCCCTATTCCAATACTATACTGCTGCCAGTCAAGCACCTGTTACGCGGGCTCTGTGCTACAGCACCAAAATGACCCTTCAAAGCCTCCACAGTACTGTTTCAAGAAGTCGGTCAATCCTGACAGCACCTGTGATAGTAAAAGCCAGAACTGGGGCTTCTACAACATGATTCAGGCAGCCGACAACACTGCCCTGGCCCCCTACCAGCTGTTGGCCGGTTGCGGCAACGACTGCAACAAGTGTACATCAGTTGGCAATGTCACTGCGTCCTGTGCTGGCAGCAGGCTGACGATTGTAGTCCAGGACAGTGCAAACTTTGCGCCGGACAAAAACAACTGGCACTATTACGTCGGTTGCACCAAACCTGTGTCGTGTACGCCTGCAAACTTTGGTGCCAACCAAATCAAGGGAGCATGTACAACAGGTGGTTCCCTGGTTACACTCTCACAATCATGTGGTGGTGGCTGGTCACCTAGCACTTCTGATTCCACAACTGGCACCCTCACAGTGAACATCCAGCCCGGAGCTTGCACTTGTGCCAGCGCTTATTGGGTTGTGCACCAGTCCGGCACACTCAAGGGCGACCCTTCAGTCCCAGGCCAGTGCCCATAGATGCCTCACCCTCCAAGTGCTTCCCAGGCGGGTTTAGAGGCAAGTTTGATGGCATCGGCAGTTGTGTAGTTCTGCATGGCACATGACCTCAGTATTGTGGTTCTGCATGGCACATGTCTTTAAGTCTTGTGGTTGGTTACTGACGCTGCTAGGTTTGAATGTACAGGTGTCCCTTTGCACACATTGCGGTGCTGTCGTGCTCAACCGTCTTTACCTGGTAACTGGGAAGGGGGGGTGTTAAGACACCGAGAAGCATACGACTTCACAAAGCTGTGTGTGGGCGATTAATAATAATTAATATTAATGGAACTTGCATGTGGTGGTTCCTTGAGCAAGGGGTGTAAGGGGTGTTCCCTAGGACCTGTTTTGGCAACACATGTAGTACAACTGGTCATTCATTTACATCTATAGTTGGCACTTGTCTCCTTTGCCACAGATGCTTCGATGCATTTTCTTACTGGTTTTGCTCTCAGTACTGAGGTCCTTGCATTAGGCTAAGTCTGTGTTCAAACTGTCCAAGTGTGTGATCAGATGATTGTGTTGCTTAGCTTGGGTTCCATCAGCACTTCGTGCATTTTCTTCCCATCAGCACTTGTACATTTCCTTCCCATCAACACTTGTGCACTATCCTTCACTGGTGTGTTTCTCAACAGTGGGGTTGCAGCAGGCTAAGCCTGCGTCTAAACTGTTCGGATGCATGATCAGCTCCTTGCAATGAGGTTGCTAGTGGGAATGAGGGTTGTGACTTGACCTCTTGTGATCAGCTGTGGGTGGTAAATTTGTCTTCCGGGTGTGCAGCCTGCGTAGGTGTTCTGGGTGTGCAGCCTGTGTAGGTTGCGAGTTTTTTAGAACTGCGTACATGCATGCAAAGGGGTCTTTCACCTGTGCAGCTGGTTCAACGCAGCTGGTTCCAACCTTTGCGTGGGGTTGGTCACTAACCCTGTTTTGGCCCTGGCATCACTACATTGTTTCTTTGTTGATGGGTAGCTTGAGCAGAACTTCCCGTGATCTGCAACATGCCAAGGCTGATTTTCCTGACATCAGGCACTTAGTAGCGTCTGTGTACCATTGGGCTACTGATGTGCATGCTGCTGGGTGTTCTTCAGGCTACGTTTACGGCGGTAGCCATGCACTGCATATTCGGACTCTTCTTGCTGTGCAACATGCCATGTTGTGTGTGCAAGACCGGTTTTCCATGCATTAGGCCAAGAGCCAAGACCAGACCACGATGCATCATGAGCTTGCCACCTGGGGAAGGCTTCTTTAGCCTGCAGTAATTCTAAGTTTTGGGTGAACCAGTTGAGGCTGTGTTGAGACTTCTTCTTCAGAAACGCATGACATTCAGCGGCGGCAGTGGGCTGCACGACCTGAGTTCCAACGACCTTTTGCAAGAAACACTTCAGCAATACAGTAAAGTTGTTGGTTTGCGCTACCTGCCGGTTCAGGCATTACATGCATTTGCACACTTGTTTCCACCTTTTTGGCTGGCCGCATTGGGAGGCAGCTGATTATGCAGTGTTCTAACAACTGTGGGCGGGTTTCACAATGGCTTATATACTGCGGTTATCTCGGCTTCACGCTCACGTACACAGTACACATGATTGTATGACTGCTTGCACCAGTGGCAGTTTTCCAAGTCCTGATCTGGCCAGGGTGCTGCACTAGACCTGTAGCTTAGTCGTGCTCATCTCTGCACGCGATGTTAGGGGCTGCTCTGAAAGTGGGAATACAATACATCTGGCTAATCGGTCGATTCTGGGTGGCATACATGCTTGGTTGTGCTTGGTGGAGTGGGCATACTTGATGCAAGATACAGACTGCTACAACAGGTTGCATCACAATCGGTTGTGACGCCTGGTTTTTGTGCCCCTGCCTGTGCAAGGTGTGTACGTTGAAGCTGTATTGCCACTTGCATGTTTCATGTCAGTTATGCAGCAGGAGTGTGTACATAATGCAGGGTGCACCTGTTGGGCTGTTTGTGCAGCCGCTAACCACTTGCATAGCACTACATTGGACTTCACTTGATCAGCTGCATGTGTGCATCTGCTGAGACTGTCAGGAAACGCAGTGCGCTCTTACATCAGGCTGAGGCCTTTGTCCATACTGTCGCCTGTGTGATACAGCAGCCACTGGGAAAGAGATGATTTTGTGTTTTTTGCTTGCTGTGATCAGCTCACACATAACATTGGGTGAACCCAGCCACCAGCTGTGGAACCTATCATGTTGCTCATTCAGCAAAGGTGGTGCTGCAACTGGGAAAGGTGGTGTATACAGCCTGTGCTAGAAGATCTTGGGCATGAAGCATCGCACCGACCTGTGAGCTGCTGGTTTTTTTGCTGCAAGCGGCGCTGTTGATGTATGCATGTCATTTTCAAGTGGGAATAGCGTGTGCTGTCTCGGAGGCTTGGGCAGCTAGTTAATGCCGCGATCCAGCAATGTTCGGAAGATCAGAAGATCATGATCTTGATCCAATGCATGCACATTTGTGTGGGCCTAAACAAGTGGTAAACTTCTTTCATTTGTGATCCATGGAACTTGTTTAAGCTCTGCATAACATACACTCACACAAGGTCGTTTTCTCAGCTGGTGGTGAACAACCTCACCTGGACAGACTTTGATCAGCAGCACTTGTGCTTCTGCTGCGGATTGTGTTCTTTGCATCAGGCCAAGCGCCATTGTCAATAGCATCAACCTGTGATCAGCAGTAAAATGAGGTTGTCATAGGAACTTAGTTCCTTTCCTTGCTGTAATCAGCCTTGGGTGATCCATGCATGAACTTGTTGGGTGTATGTGCTATAACATTTAGCACTAATTGTGAGCTGCAAGCGGGACGGATGTTGGAGTTGTGACCTTGGGCTTTGAGATTCGTCAAGAAAGTCAGCACAGCAACAAAAGGAGTGCCTCATTGCAAGCTTGAGAAACTTAGAATTTAGGTTGTATACATGAGACATTCGCCGCATAAGCTTGCAACAGCTGCACAAGTTGCTGCTACCTGTCTGGGATTCTATATGTGCCCTTGCTCCACAATGAAAGTTCAGAGCCTGGACGTATGCACCTGCCTGCTGTTTTGTTAGATGCTGTTTGCTTTGTTGGCTTGCAGTTAGAGGGATGCACGCTGCATTTGCTGCACATTATGGGGAATAAAAGAGATATCTCGTCGATGCTGGTGCTACTACTAGTTTGAGAGTACAAATCTGTGTTGTGTGCCCTGGTTCTCAATGAAAATCACTGTCTGGACGTATGCATGTTCCTGCTGTTTTGTGCACGTTGTGCCCCTTTTGAGTATCGCCAATGTACGGTATGCCATTTCATCATGATGTTACAGTAGCAGTCAGCTATTGGGCCATACAATGTGCATGATGTATGCATCGAGTTGGACTATCACACAACGCTGTTTCAGACAGCAAGCCCCTTGGCTGCCAGGAGTTACACCTGGTTACATGTGGTGCTTGCTTTGTTGCAATGCAGTAAGAGCAATTGTGTGGTTACATCTGCATCAGGTCCTACGGCCTTGCGATAGCCGCAACACTTTTGCTTGCCTTCATATGCACTGTTTTTCCGCACTCTGCACAGCAGTGGTTGGGTGCTCAGTTGCTAGTGTGAATGGACCTGTGTGTTTTCTCCAGGACGAGTTCTCACCAACATGGATGCATATGCAAGTACAACAGGAATAATAAACAAGAGTGGGCCTGCAGGTGAACGGAAGCAGGGCTGCTGAATATACCAGCCTGCACTGACCTTATGTCCCACTTTGACAAACCGTGTGCAATGTCTTCTGTGATACGGTCGTATGATATGCGGTGTGCCCAGAATATAGTCACTGTAATCAATGCATTGTAAAAGGAATTGAGCCATGCAACAAGTTGAGATGCAATGGCAAATGCACTGACATGCGTGGGGGGCGCCACGATGCTCAAGCTTGTGCCTGCCTCGGCTGTCCACCTGAACCTCATGAGTGATCACAGTCCTTCCACATCACATCATTACCTGTAAAAAGGAGGAGCATTGTATGTTGCCTGCTTTGTTGAGGATTATTGAGTGGACTGGCGATCACAGGCTGAACAGCGCGGCAGGCCGTGGTGGCATACTGGGACTGAGCCCACACCCACTCCCTTACATACGTACATCTTCGAACCAGCAATGTTTGTGCCCACACCCACTCCCCTTACATCTTCAACTAGCATTGTTTGTGCCATTGCCTCACTGGCAAGACCCTACTACTGATTACAAACACAAAGTCAGAATTTATCTAGTGACTAGAGATTCACGGCACACTGCATGATGTATGCATACACGATCTGCTATGACATCTGTACTATGTTGCTTATTACTACTACAACCACTACTACCACTACTACCACTACTACCACCACTACTACTACTACTACTACTACAAGTTACCTCAAGGGTTTCCACCCGTAAGGAGCCAACTAATGGCTCATGGGGGCAAAAACAGAAACAAACACATACCACATTCAATCTGGCAGAATGTCTGCAACTTTAACTTGCAGAATATCATCAGACTCTACCTCCAACTCAGACTCTGAAAGAGGATGCAAAACATGCATAGGTGTATCAAATACACCTATCCAAATTTTGGATTGCAACGCAAAAGCCAACAGAAATGAACAAATGCGGCTACAAGACGCTTATCTATTACACTGATACTTCAGAGGCCGTATATGCAGAACAGCGACCTAGGCTGCTATAGAGTTTACAGCTGACAGTAGACGGTACCTCAGACTAATATTGATGCTGCACCCTCACTGACAGTCGGTCACTTTTGCAGTGCTGCTAAGCCTTGCCAAATGGTACTCACTAAGACTGACAAACTCTTAGACATGGGGTTTCTCCTTCAACAGCAGCTGCCTCAGTTAACATACATCATTAGCACAAGCTGACAAGTATACCAACACAGGGTGACGTCTTTCTACTATCATAGTAGAAGTAGTGCTATGATAGCACGCAGGTAAGTCACTTGGTAACTAGGGTACATCAGGGGAAGGGTACTGTACCCATAATGGGAAGAGTACTAGTACTCAGTACTGAAGGCAGAAATGACACAATTTCACCTAGGCGTTGAAGCTCCCAGGACATACCAGCACTACCCAGACTAGAGATGCAGCCGTATTGGATGTTCAAAAATGGTTTGTGTGGGCACCTCATGCAGGCCCACCCACTGGGTGCTGGCAGCAGCTAACAGCACCAGCCATGAAGTTGCAACAGCACTCCAAGCTTGACTGTTCCCAGCCAGCACAAGATCAATATCTGATACCATACTTTATATATATAATAAAGCTACTTGGCTCGACAGCATACTAGCGGGCCAAGTTCACCTTCTGAGTAACTTACTCAGCACACTGCTGCAGTGCACCCTTGCAATGCCTATCTGATAGCAGTACGCAGCTTCATTGGACGTAAAGGCATATGTAACTAGTGCAACGGTCAACACTGTGTGGGAGTGGCAAAGCCGCATCATCGTGTTTCGCGGCACTTCTTGTGTTCTCACACATGTGCTGACAGGTAGCAGTCTTCTGCAAATTCGATGTAGCACGTAATTCGATGTGCTACATCGAATTACGTGCAAGCAGATGCAGCTCTGAGAGATCAACAGGACACGCAACACGGGCATGCATGCACAGAATTACGTACTCAACCCCTCAGGTGCTGGTGGAAGCAACTTGTGGTTGGATCATGACTGTTGTCCATTGGACATGCTACCAAACTGGATCCGACCGCTACACACGACTATTACATGGCATGCTCAAATACCAGCACCACCAGCATTGCTGTCCTAGAGAAAAGTGCTTGACCTGCATACAGTAGAGGTTTACCAGACAATCAGTATACGGATGTGAGCCAGCAGGTGGTGCACATCACTCCGTAAGCTCACTTGCACTCAATCACCCAGTACATGACATATGTCACACCAGAAGGGCCTTGATCACTCGCAAGATCATGAGCCGATCGGTGATTGTCCAATGATCATGAGCTGGCCAGCCCACAGGTGCTTCCTGCAAATCTGCTATGAACCATCCCCCTCAACAGACTTGGCCATGTACAGAACTCTTATTACACCTGGTACTTGCCCCTGGAGGGGTACACACTCTCAACAGATGCCATACCAAGGCCATCTTGACGCGGTAGCACCATACGCAACAACAGCAGTACTGCTCCAAAAGATATTGAAGAAACTCCACAATACTCTCATCAGGATGTCCAGCTAGCTGTAGTGCTACATGGTGAAGGTCTGGGCGGCCAGTGGTCACCACAAATAACAACATCCTGTACACCAGCTAGTGCTGTCATTAAGCAGTATCCCATACGACTAGTGCAGTATCTGTTCAAGCATAAAACCAACTGCTTCCACCACAGGGCCAAATGAAGCAGTCAATGTTCAGAAGGGCCTGAGACAATATCACGAACAGCATTCTGCACATACTGCACATACTGCACATGGAGCCCAGCTAATGAGCCCCACATGGACCATTGAGCATAATGGATCATTGCATTTTTGGATCATTGGAGCCACAACTGAACCTGCATAGGTGCAACCTGCAAGGTGTTCAACAATAGTTGATGCTGTGCAACATACAAGTTTGGCTGCTCACTGGCTTGGCAATCCTGCAAGGCTAGTCTGCTAGTAGTGCTGCCCGGGCTGGGTGATGCCCCCATCATCTCTGCCAGGCATCAGGGACTTTGCAGCATGTTGCAGCAGCTCCACCGCCTTCAGTTGTGCAAAATCAACACGATGGTGCTGCCAGTGCCGCTTTGGCTGCTGCCAGTGCCGCTTTGGCTGCTGCCAGTGCTTCCCTTGCTTTTGGTACTGCTGCTGATGTGTTCGCTGCTCATGGCCTTGCTGCTGCTGATGACTCTTGTAGTTCCTGCTGCCATGCGCAGTAGCTGTAGCAGCTCCTTCTGCTGCTGCTGCTGCTACCGGACGCTCCTGATGTCTGGGTACGCCCCTTACAGCTGCAGCTCCATGCAGCTTACGAGACTCCTGCCCTGGCTGCCTGAAACGGCTCTCAGCCGGTACAGGCTTTCCCTTATGCTGTAGACCAAACTGTTGATGAGGCAGCAGTGAGTCATTGACTGCATCATCAGCATGAACATCTCCAAGAAGAATCTCCAGCCAATCATCTGCAACAGCTGTCACCGCTTGAGGCTGATGATCCCCCAGAGCACAGCTGTTATCATGCTGCTGTGAGGACGCCGTCCAACCTGCCACTGGCAGCAGTGGGCCTTCTGCTGCTGCAACTGCTGATGTGACAGGTCCTGCATCAGCAATAGCATTGCCGGAGTCACCTGCTGGCCATCTGCTGCTGTTGCAGGCCACCACACTGGGTGACAAGGTGAAAGGCAAGTGTGGCAGTGCTGGAGCAGCAGAGGAGGGCGTGTGCAAGTATGTCCCTTCAACTTCATAAGATCGAGCAGCTGACTGCTGCTGTGACAGACCGTGGTGTGTCATGCTGCTGCTGTCGTGGTGCTGCTGCAGCGCTTTCGGTACCCAAGGTGCTGTTGCTGCAAGCTGTGCATTGACTGCTGGTACAGCTGATCCTACTGCTGCTGCTGGGGTGTACCCGGATGATGACCAATCAGTCCCCCCTGCGCCTGCTGCTGATGGGGGTCCCCACAGACTACTCTGCTGTGGCAGATAGAGTTCATCACCATTCACAGTATTGCTGCTGCCGCTGCTGGCGTTTATGGGATGATGCAACCAGCTGCTGGTGGCACCCGGTCCATGATGAACATCAGCAGCAGTGATAGCAGCAGGGCCGGTGGCAGCACCTGCACCTGCAGCAGTTGATGAGCTGCTACAGGCAAACATCAGTGAAGGGGGAAGGCGGCCCTTCCAGTGAATCACAGAAGCCGCACCAGCTTTGGCGCCTGGCAGTGCTGCTGTTGCAGTTTCTGAAGGTGCTAATGGTGTTGCAGGATGCATCGCTGCTGCTGCTGCTGCACTACTGGCTGGTTGCAACATGTCATGCAGCTGGGGCTGATGCATGCGAAGGGGTTGCCAGCTGGCAGAACGTGAATCGCTTGCAGGAGAAGATCTTACAGCAGCCAGATGAGGCGGCAGCCGCCTGGCTACTGCTGCTGCTGCTGCTGTTGCAGTGTCAAGACACTGAATAACAGGTGTGTGCTCTGTCTGTTGTTGTGGTGCTGGTTGCAGACAGGCTGGCGGCTGTGTCTGTTGGCATTCAGCTGCTTTCAGATAGCCACCGCCGCTGCTGCTGCTGCTAGCTGTCCCTGGTCTCCTTATCTGCCAGCGAGGCTGTGGCCCTGCCTGCTGTGGGTGCATGTGGACCTGAGTGTCATTGCTGCTGAGCACCACAGCATCATGGAGAGTGTCTAGGGCAGCATGGCACTCAACGCCGCTGCTGGCAGGCCCCAACGGTCCATTATCACCACCAGCCGCAGCAGCTGCAGGAGCCAACGCTGGATTCAAGTTGTCTGGAATCACCTGAGGCTTGCTACTGGTCATGTTGACTGCGACAGCATGCTCTGCTTCACTTGCTGCTGCTGGACGTGCTGCTGGGGCCCTTCCTGCTGCTGATGACCGCATGAGCATTTCCCTCATTGCAAGAGGAAGCTCAGGATGCTCCCAATCCAGTGCAGTATCTGATGCTGCTTCAACTCTTGCAGTTGGTGCAGCAGCCCCCAGAGCTGCTGCTACTGCTCCTGGCCAAGCGCCCGCAGTGTCTGCTACCTCGTTATCCAGTGTCAGACCAGTGCCACAAGCAGCAGCAGCAGCAGCAGTGCTGACTGTCCCGGCATCAGATGAATCATGCAGGGCAAGAGGTTGGGGTGCCACTCGTGGTGCTTCTGCTGCTGCTACTGCCGCCGCACTACCGCCAGCAGCAGCAGCACAGACCATGCTGATATCGCCCACAGCAACATCCTCATCATCATCCTGCTGCTGCTGCTGCTGTTGAGTGTTGGCCAGTGAGGGCCATGCAACACTCTGCCAGTTGGCAACGCCGTCTCCTTCTGCTGCTGCACGCTGCTGGCCGCAGGCACTGCTGTCCCGCTGCTGCTGCTGCTGCTGAGCTAGTTTATGTCTTTGACAATTCACGCCACCCCATACCTGGCGCTTCTTGCCAACATTTGGTGCCTGTTGACCTCCATGATTGAGCAACCCCTGCTGCTGCTGCTGCACAGCAACCTGTGCAGCCTGTTCTGCTGCTGGTGCTGGTCCCTGTACAACCTTTACTGCTGCAGCACCTTGCAACCTCTTGGGCTCATTGAGCACCTGCTTGGCACTGTGGCGGTCCTGCTGTTGCTGCTTGCAGGACTTTGCTGCATGCTGCTGTTGTTTGGCTTGGGTATTCAATGGTCCCTGTTGCTGCTGTACCTGCTGCTGATTGTGTTTCTTGTTAGCAGTGCGCTGACACAGGCCAGGCTGCAAACAGCTGCTGCTGCTGCTGACAGCAGGACTTTCAGGTGCCTCAGTGTCACTGACAACTGCGTCTTGCTGCTGCTGCTGCTGCTCGTTTTGGCCGACTGAAGCTGCTGTTGCGTCATCAATTGCAGGATGCTGGCTGTTTGCAGCAGTATCAACATTCAGCGCATGCTGTTGCTTCTGTCGTTGCTGCTGCTCCTTTCTGGCCAAGGCCTTCAGAGCTTTCCTGCTTAAAGTTGGTTGCGCTGATTCATCAAGTCCCAGTTCAGCCATGACAGCTTCAATATCAGCTGAGGCTGCTGCAGCTGCTGATGGTTTTTTTGCCCCATGATCGTGGCTGTCTTGTCGTTGTTGATCATCAGCACCAGCATTTGCTGCAGTGCCTGAGGCGACGTCAGAGGATGCCTTGTTCTGCTTTGCTCGCTTTGTAACTAGCTTCAACCTCCACTCATAATGGGATGCCTGAGACACACAACCACAGCAGGCAGGATATCTGGTGTCAAAGCTCAAGCTTGCAGCCGTGCAACGCTATTGCATAGGTACCTACTCCAGCGCAGCTACATGCACATGGGTTACATGGATTGTACCAGCTGTGCAATGCGCTTTGAGCTTCAAAACATACTGTGTTTTGCAGATATTCCTTAATTGCTGCTGTTAAGTGCTTCGGGCAAGGGGGAGAATCCTCTGTAAGCTGTCTCACTTGTCGATGAATCTCACCTGAGCCCCCTTACTCTTGGCTGCCAGTAGGTAAGGTACTGTATGAGACTGGTTGACACCCTTAGCTACACGCCAGCTGGCACCAGCTTCAACCAGCTTCACTACAGCTTCCCAGTGACCATTAAAGGCAGCTATCTGGACAATGCTGTAGTTCAGCATCTTGGGGCGAGGGTCAGTGCAGTTGTGGATATCAGCACCAGCACCTGCTAGCAGGAACAGGAGAACAGACCAGGGCCCCTGTCAGCCAAATACAGCCAAATCATTACACAATGCAGATTGTGTTGGAAGTTGGGCAGTGGTCCCTGGAGGGCAGCAGCCTTCCAAGCCCAAGGTACAGGACTGCTCTTGGCCGCCTTAGTACTAGAGCCAAGTTGCAAGGCAACAAGTGTTGGTAAACAACACTAATTGTTTGTGTTGCAGATGTATCTATGAAAGCTTGCGTGCTAGCGCCCATGCAGCCCTGCCACTCAGGCACAGATTATCATATTAGGACGTCCTGTCCACGTGACGGTGCTTCATGATCGTGTTGTGGTGGCAGCTGCAGGTCACCTATCAGTTCATCCACGGCTCCCAGATCTCCTAGTCTTGCAGCATCCAGCACAGGTGTGAAGCCCACCGACCAGCCCTTGGTCCAGGGGATGTTGACATCAGCACCAGCAGACACCAGCAGCTTCAACACCTGAAAGCCAAGTGTAAACAGATCAAACACACCTTGTGCTCAACAGTCACAACACTGGAAGTGCCAGTGGGAGCAAATCAAAGCATTCTTGTTGCCGTGGCCAACTCAAGGTGGGTGTGCCTGTTTTGCAAGTGAAATAAGAACACAGCACGGCTGCGCATCCACTGCAAAGTGCAGCAAGCATTGTGGACTGTCAACCGAAATTCGTTGCAATATACAGTGAAACAAGCCTGGGTGTTGCTGAGTATTCAGCACAGCATCATGCACCCTGCAGCATGTGCTGGTGCCTGGAAGAGGTGTCTCTTGTATATCAAACTCTGGAGGGTCACTGCAGCAGGCCTTGCTTGCACACATCTACCACCATGATGATGACTTATGTTTGGTACATCCCACCCATCCCTCTCTCAAAGGATACTTATCAATTCTAAACCCTCACAGCTCACCTCCAGTAAACCCTTACGTACGGCGATGCCAACAGCAGTAGCACCAGACACCTCATGCACCACATCAAGGGGAAAGCCCTCATCCACAATGCGCTCCACCAGCTCAATCAGGCACTCCGCAGAGTGCCACAGAGCAGATGTCAGCAGCTGCAGTGGCATACGCTGCTCATGGTTGTCCTGAACTGTGCCTGCAGTTGCGCCGCCTGCTCGGACCAACCCAGCGTGGTGGTTCTTAGCACTGCTGAATACGGCAGTTCCAGCCGGTGCAATGCATCTGCTGTCAGGTACTGCCCGGGCACCATGCCGCATCATCTGTAGCGCCAGCTCTGTGAAACCCTGGAATATGGCCAAGTCAATGGGCCTGCAGAGGTCATTGCCTCGTGGTTTATTTAGATCTGCTGCTTTACAGCCCTCAGGCGGCATCAGCAGTGCAGCTACTGAGCAAAAGGCACCGTTGAAGGCAGCCAGGGTGAGTGGTGTCTCTCCATTGACTGCAGGGATTGATGCATCGGGGTCTGCACCGGCTTTTAATAGAGCATGAATGATGGAAGCATGTTCTCTAGCAACAGTCATTGCATCACTTCTACTGCTGCTGCTGCTGCTGTCCTTAAAACCAGGTAGCAGCTGCGATTCCTGCTGGCAGACATTGCTGTTGGCTGCTGTGGTTGCTCCCTCTGAGCGTTCAGCAGGCTGCACTGCTGCTGGTGGTGATGTTGATGGAGGCAATGGTGATGACGATGCTGATGATGTTGATGATGCAGCATCATCATCCTTGGAGGTGGTAACTTGCCGCTCCCCATCAGATGCTGCTGTTGCTGCTGGTGCTGCAACAACTGGCACATCCTGCAACCGCTGAGCTTTCTGCGCACTGTGCTGCTGCCCAGATTCCTGCGCTTTTGAACCCGCTTCCGCTGGATTAGGTTCCAGGGGGTGCGCTTTGTCAGCATCATCAAATGCTGAGGGACCCTTTCCTGTTTGTCCTGCAGCAGCAGCAGCAGGTCGGCCTGATATTGTTGCAGCTGCTTCTGAAAGTTTCACAGCTGCAGTTGCTGGTGGTGGGAGCAGCCTATGCCAGAGATGCCGCTTCTGGTTCAGCATCAGCAGTAAGATTTGCTGGTGGAGTCATGAGCCGCTCACCTGCACTCATTATGTCGTCAGCTGTTGATGATGACAACATTGCCGCTGCATTAGGCTGCCCTGTTGCTGTCGATAAGCCGACATCTGCTGCAGGCCTGTTTTTATCAATCCCGGATGTTGACTGACAGCTGCTGACAGCTGCACGTCCAGTGTCGCTTTCAAAGGTTGAGGATGCCGAGCCCGCCTTCTCAGGCGGGATGTCTTTGGAGGCTGGATTTGCTACTACTGCATCATTTGAGGCAACAGCGCCTTCACCTGCTGCCTCAGCTGTGCTACTGCCACTGCAATCCTCAAGCCCACAGGGTGCTTGCACATCTGTGACACCATTTGCCCTAGCACAAGCAGCCACATGCAGTGGCATGACGCCTGTCATGCCCGCACACTGCTTACCGCCTGCCTGTGATGCGGGCTTAGCAGCTGCAGAAGCATCTGCACCTGCTGTCAGCAACAGGTTCACCACCTCCAAGCTACCAGCGCTCACACCCCAAGCCATTTTCTCTCCCTGCAACCTTATCTGCATCCGATATATCGACTCCAAATCCCTTGCCAAAGCTTTCTGTTTTTCTGTTGTTGAGAGATCGGCTTTGCTGATGACTGCCAGATGCAGGGGTGTGATCCCAGTGTTGGCTGCTTCTGCTGCTGGTGATGCTCCTGCGTGCAGTAGCTGTCTGACTGCTGATGCATTGTGTGTTGCTGCTGCAATGTGTAGCGGGGTCC
The DNA here is from genome assembly GCA_018290735.1 of Coelastrella sp. MACC-549. NCBI lineage: Eukaryota > Viridiplantae > Chlorophyta > Chlorophyceae > Sphaeropleales > Scenedesmaceae > Coelastrella > Coelastrella sp. MACC-549. Next base: position 50,153 of record JABEVS010000003.1, read on the forward strand.
AGCCCATTGTCTGATCAAGTGAGTTTATGGCACACTTGTGCTGCACCAGAAGGTCAGGGTCTAGTGCCTGCAGCCGTGGAAGCAACAATCAATCACATGGCTTCCGTCTGCAGGACGCAGGCAGCAGGTTTAATCCATTACTGTGTTCTTCAAGCATGGCTTGCTGAGTGGCATCTGTGGCACTGCTGCTCTGTGCCGCTAGCAGCCATGGCATGAGCCACCAGTTAGCAGCCACCATCAGAAGTAGAATGGGGAAATTAAACAATGAGTGTGCTGATGATAATGATTTTATGATTGATCATTATAGAGCACCAGCTGGGAACATGCAGCTGACATCCACCATGTGACTGTTTGTACCTGGTCTGGGTCCTGCAGCAATGCATCATGGAGAGCAGTAGTCCCTGTTGGGCCATCTGATGTTGATGTTGGCACTTCTGCTGCAGTCTCAGTCCCTTGCACTGCTACTTGAGCACCTGCAGCTGCACCAGCTGGAGTCTGTGGTTCCTCTGCTGCCGGTGATGGTGCTGTTTGGTGGCTTGTAGCAGCTGCTGCAGCTGCACCCTCCGAGCTGGGCTTCTTGGGGACACTGGCCACTGGTTTTGTACGGGCTTTGGGGGCCGGAAACATGCCCTTCAATCCCTTCACTCCCTGACTCTTGCCCCAGCTTTTGAAGCCAGACTCTTCAGTCCCCTTGCTGTGATGTTCATCACTGCTGGGCCCATCAATAACATGAAAGACAGGGACTCCTGCAGGGCACAGATTCTGCTTCATTCCACGGATATTCTGCGCTGGAGTAACATCCTTGAAGCGCAAGTCTGTCTGTTTGCTGGTGAGGTTTCACTACACCTCCTCCCTGGTGCCATAACTGCTGAACACACAAGCACACGGGCTTGCTGCTCATCACGGGGATAAGAAGCCACATGAAGGCACACAATGCTTGACCAGCAACGTTATCAGGACGATTACCTATAGGCAGAGGAATCAGACCTCCACAGACTGGCATAGGAAACACGAACCCCCCCAAGACAGCACAACCATGGTCCTTTCCGACCTCGCCATCCCTCTTAGGCTCGTGAGCTGCGTCATCATCCTTCCCATTATCCAAAGCACCTTTGACGTGCGCAGATGCGCTTGTCGCCGAAGACGGGGGGGTTTCCGCGGCCATCAAGGAGTTGCCGATATTGTTTGCTGGGGTGCTGTTGCGATGGCGATCATACTTGTAAGTGAACTGTGGTGACAACTATGGCCGCTGGCTTGCAATGGCGTCAACTAGGCAAGTAGGTTTGTACTTGGCCCATGTTGGGGGCAGTTGCTGTCTACACTACCGTCGGCGCCACGTCTGTGCACCTACTGTATGCACACAATCCTTGAGCACATATATACAGGATTGGTCCAATAGAAAAGCCAACAGAAAGGATGCTATCATCTGCAACCCTGCAATCTACGGTTTCAGTTCAAGTGACAGGCGTGGGCTTGTCATAACAAAAGCTCAGCTTGCCGGTCAAGTGCAATCAGACCGTCACATGAGTAGCTACTGGTAGGGCTTGCTGATGCCGTTCAGCTATCAACAGACCATCACCTATCCAACCTGATTTTGCTGGCCTGGATTTGAAGTACCACCACAACTCCATCTAGTAGCTATCAGACAGCTGTTCATAATGAACTGCCACAAGGTGACTCTGGAGGTTGCTGAGAAAGCTGTTTATTGGACTTTGTGGTATTGCAGACATCGTGACAGTACATTTGCTGGCAACCCCTCAATGCAAGGGACAAATTGGTGGTGTACCAGCAGCACTAAATGGGCACGGTGCCAACTGGTAAAACTGTATGGTGGCATCCTAGTTGACAGACGGTATACACCAACAGCACCTCTTTATTGCACCTGGCTCACAAGAGCCCCAGCATGGCTAAATAACAAATGCAAAGCAAAGGGTTTGTGCCACTGTTGAACGCTCATGCATGGCATGTTAACACAATGTTGGGTTACCATTGGCCGGGCCAGCAGCGGACCTTTTATGCATCACCTTATACAAGTTACAAGTGTAATTTTGTGGCCTGTAAGCTGATGGCCCAAAGACTGTGACATGCTGCCGCAACTGGCAGTCTTCGTACATCTGTTGTCTGCTGATAAGTCATCCTGGTGGCTAAGCTTTACGAGCCCCGCGGGATATGTCAAACGCAATGCTTATATCATACTGATACTTTTTTGCTTTGTCCCCTGTGTGACTGGGTGAGTAAGTAACATGGTATCCAAAGTATCTAGTTGGCGCCAATCTCCTCGGTATGCCCTATGGACTCGAGACAGGCGTTTTTGGATACCTGATCCGGTCTAATTGCTGTTTATGATCATTTTTTGTGCATAGAAGTGCCTTTAGTCTGCGAGGCGCTGACCAGTACCGTGAGCATAAAGGCGACCAATCTGCAGCACAGGTACGTTTTTTTTGCAGGAAAATTTGTAAAACAGGAAATTAGGGTTTTGTCCAAGCAGCTCAGCAAAGCCGCGCACCCATAGCCATTCTGAACTTTAGGACTGCGAGCATATCCATTACACGCGCATAGCAGCCAACTCCCTGGATAGGTACCCTTCATCACGCATGGGAGGACAGGTTTGAGCTTCTACAGTAATCTATGACCGCCATTGCTGTGGCTCCCGTGCTGTTGTTGTCTGGGAACCTCTTACTTGTTACAAGCAGACAATGAATGTCTGGGCTGTACATTGCAGGGACGCTCTACTGCAGGATCGATACCACGGCAGCTGGCTATATATAATGTTGAGTCAAGCCGTCTAGCACCACGTGGTAGAGGCACAAGGCCAGCAGCTTACATTGCTGTACAAGGAGCTGGTTGGGTGCGGCAAGCTGCAAAGCAGTAGAAGGCAGTGACATTTTATCATTCCAATCAGCCACGTCTCTTCCGGCATTCACCAAATATAGCAGCATGCAAACACCATCTGCTGTCTTACTGGCATGGGGTTCCCGGGACTTGCAGCATCCAACCTCACAGCATGCCAAGTTGACCAGCACTCTGCACTCCCCAAGGAGCCCTGTACATGTTGTGGTACACCCAAATGCTGCCAGCAGCTGGGTTGGTGCTGCATCAGCAAGCAGTGTTGCAGGCTTCACTCTTGCAGCACATACATTATTCTCAGCTTCAAATCGTAGCAGTACAGACTCTCCTTGGCAGCTTGATCCTCTGTCACGCAGTTCAATAGGCATGCAGTACAGCACCTATCCAAGCAGCCTCAGAAGCAGTGTAGACGTGCCATACTCCAGTGCAGAGCTCAAAGGCATGGCTATTCCCAAGACCCTGGATGCTCAGCGCACCAGATGCAGTACAGACCTTCTACAGATGGCAGTGGCTGCAACAGCAGCTGCAGATAGGGCCTGCAGTGCATTGTGCAAACACTCTCTGCTGGATGCAAGCTCAACGTGCATAGACTGTGAAGGGCCAAGTTCCAGTACAAGAACCAGTACTGGTGCAGCAAGTGCTTGTCTGCCTCATAACGGCAATGGCAGAAGCAATCCCGGAGCCAAGGAGATTGCACACATTGCCAAGCTGCACCGCTCAAAGGACCGTGGTACATCTGCCCTGCCACCCAGAGGCAATGGCCGAAGCTTACCAGGAGGCAGGGAGCTGGTGCACTTGACACATTGTGCTGCTACTGATAGTTCTTGACAGTCAGTTATAAGGTGGCAGAGGGCAGAAACAGGGTCATATACATGTATCCAATACTATTGCCAGCAGGCTGCTGGCATCAATAATTTGCCAGGCAGACCTGCTCACTGTGTCAGCTTGTATGGGTTCACCTCAGCGAATGGCTGGCGCAGATTGTGATTCTAGCATCTGTGCCACATTTAATCTGACAAGGTTTGTTTTCTGACGATGTGCATTCCACCGCAGTGTTCACAACAGCAGGGTCAACTGAGGCAATCAGAGATTTCCCTTTGCATTTTGTCGCTCGTTGCGCTATTGGCACCCATCTCAGTCACCTCGAAATAGGCCTTAGGATCATGCTGTGGCGTCTGCTGTGCCAGCAGCTGATGTGGAGATATATCACAATGTGCATGCACTTTGTTCAGCATCTGTCAGCAGGCAATCGCCACTCTCCTGAGCCCTTTGCTCTGGAGGCAGTGAGCAGGCAGCTTGAGGACTTTACAGCATGCTGCAGTTCAACAACAGTTGTCATTTCAGTCGGGTGGCCTGCAGTGGCAGATAAACAAGCCAACCAAAGCTGTTCATGTTTGTGCATACATGTCTCACAACGTCTCTGCAATTCTGCACCTATGGTTCCAGCCACCAAAGGGAACAACTTCATGGTGTGTTGAATTGTATAAAGTAGTAGGCCTCCTGGATTTTAAGTTGTACCTGGAGCTATCAGCGCCAGCAGGCAATGTCCTTAGGGACAAGACTTGTTATACCAGAATTCACACATGGGTTACATATTGCAGAAGGCAGGTGTGGACTCCCACTGCATGTCACCAGCTGATTGAAGATAAGAATTTGTCAAACATGCACTGGGGATGTTGCAGATTGGGACATTTTGCCTTGTAATCGCCCATGGTGTGTATTGTTGTATTGTGTCCCCACGCATGAGGTGTGTTGAAAGGTGGCTATCAGGTCACAACCGTCACACCGTCACACCTCAAGTAGGATTTCTCATCTGACCACATTCTTGCTTCAACAAGCATTGGCAATGTTGTTGAAAGTTGCAACATGCTGTTATGGTGACTGCATGTTTTTTCATGGACAATGATAATCATACAAGCACTGGCCAAAGGTCCTCTGAATGTACTGCTGACTGCATCTGAGCTTGCGTTGCGCATGCTGCATCATGGGTGATCTTCTGTGCGGGTCAGCCAGGATGATGAACAATGTTGCTCTTACCATAGAATAGCTGGGAAACATGTCAAACAATGGTGGCAGTGGTGCTTGTGCCAGGGGTGATATGTGTGTTGCAGCATTCAAGACTGCCGCTGCCAGGGTCACCTGCATGTGCAGCAGGTGCTGTGAAGGAGTGTGAAACAGTGGATTTAGGTGGTATGGTATCATCAGCAATGCCAACCCGCAATGGCGGTCGGAGTCTTTTTGACTGCTTGCTATTCAATTGGTCATGGGGTAGGGGCTGTCCTTTTCCGTCAGCGAGGCTTACTGACAATCATGCATCAAAGGGCAGACACTGACCTACTCTTAGGCTGGACGAGCAGCGCTGCAGTGCTTTGTGGGTCAGGTTGTTTCAAGAAGTTGCCATCAGCAGCGCAAACTAAGCAGTGCATGCTGGTTGTGTGTCTCACACCATTAACTGCAGTACAGCCGCTGGATGACTCTGCCTTTATCTTTGCTTCTTGTATTGTACTGCCATGTGGCTCATTTCATGCCTGCTTCTGGAGCTAGCGGTGTGTGCCCTCGGAGGGCTGGACCTGCCTATGAATGGGGCCTGGAGGCCACACGGCTTGAGGGCATAAGTTGAATGCCCATGCCGCTTATACCTATACTGGAAGCGCATAATTTCACACATAGCAGTGTGTCTTTTGTTTACAAATGCACTACCAGCACACTATCATGCCATGATGGCCTTTCAACAGCCACCTATTTTTTTAAGGTTGGCCAGTGGCCAACAGTGTTGTTTGTGCACTTATGAATGCATGCTTGATGGTCTTGGCGCCTTAGATGCCGTATGGCAAGGCCATCGTGTTGGCTGTGACAAGTACTACTACAGCATGTACCGCATTAGATCAATGAACCGCAGTACCTTTTGCAACGGTTCTTGACTTATCAGGAGGCAGTACACAATTGCAATGCTATAGCAAAGATCATTGGGGCAAGCCTTCGGGGACTCAATGTGTTCAACAAGGGCCTTGAAAAGGCTACTACTTGGTAAGCACATGTGTCTTGACTTGTTGCATGGCTCAATTTCTTTTACATGTGTCATAGGGTTATGAACAACAGAATTAATATGTCATGGTGTTATTGTGGTGTAGGAGGAGTCGGAGGCTCGGGCAGCAGCACAATCATGGAGCATCATCATCCCTGGGTGGCGCCCCCCTGGCATGTCAACTCAATTGCCAGCTCATCCTATGTTGCATGGCTCAATCCCTTCCGAAGGGATACGGTATGTGGCGGGGGGGCCCTACGCAGGGGGGTAAACTGCTACTGGATCTGAGATCCGTAAACGTGTGGTCAGAGGCCGCACGTTCTCGCGATTGAAGTGAAGGGTACCATGCGTCCCATGAGCCATTCGCTGGCTCGCTGGCTAGTGCCGGGAGGGGTTGAAGTCCCCCAATTGTATTGGTATTGGTATTGGTATGTCCACACTTGCTTGGGGCTCGTGGGGCCAGGCGCACCGGTTTCTGTTTGTATTTATTGCTAAGAGTCCGAATAACCCTTCCCAATGTGGTGTCTGGCCGTTTCGAAGGTCATGCAAGGCACCGTGCAGCAGTGCTGCACCCTGTGTCTGTGCAAAAGTTTTCTACCTACTTCATATGAGCTGGGGTATCGGAGTGTCATTAGCTGGTGTGTCAGACGTCCTTATCTGATCTGGATGCATAAGGATACTGCATCTGGGTACGCTCAGTCGCAGTGCCAGAGGCTTTGACTTGAGCAACCCTTCAGACAGCTGAAAGTTGTCACTTTTGACATGCAGTCGCCTACCTGCTTCCGTACCACATGTAACTGCAAATCTGGTTTTGTACTCGCTTGTTGCTAGCAAGATCTGCAGTGTATCAGCAGCCTGAGTAGTTTGCAGTTACATGTGGCATGTTCGAAACAAGGAGAGGGCACCATAAGCCAGGCATAGGACGTATGCGCAGGACTTATTGTGTGCTAATAATAGATAGAACTTGCAGGTACATACCAACAGCAGAGCCACTGGGCACCCACGGATTTGGGTGCAGTACCAGCCTCGCTAGAAACTGCTAGGCAGCGTAGACGGCCTAGATAGGTGTACATGAACGTTCGAGGCTGTCTTTAGCTATAGCTACGGGGCTTTTAGGTGAGAAAGGGGGTGTCAGGGTGGGGCAAGCTCACGCGAATGCATATGCCTTGAGTTGAGCTCAAGTACTGAGAGCGTCGCTGATCAGCCTCTGACACTGTATAAATATTATAATTGGCTGTAGATTGTAGATTCAAGCATCTGTCGTGGCAGAAAGCGATGCAGGACCAGGGAGTCCAATGCCGTTGACTTGTTGGTGGGAGTGCCTGCTGTCTGGATGCATGCACCACTCTTGTGCACATAGGCAACCATTTGCTGTCCTGATCCTATGCAGAACGTGCTCATGATTGTCTCACGCTCAAGTTATCCTGAAGAGCACAGTCAGCCTTGCTGAGCCAACCGTAGAGGAAATCCACCACAAGCTGCAGGGTCCAAGGCGTTGCTACAGAATAATCACCACCATGGCATTTGATTTGGGTGCAACAAGTCCATCGCCAAGCTCAAACACTACAAACACAGATTCTGCAGCCTCATCAGCCAAGCTCCGGCGTGATTCAAGTGAGGTTTTCGGCTGTGCCAGCTCAAGGAGTAGGGACTCTGCTGCCCTGGCAGCTGCGACAGCTGCGGCCATTGCAGCGGTCACAGGCACCAGTCCCTGCCCCCACCCTCCTGCTGCCACCCAGGAAGCAGCAGCAGACAACCCACCTGCCACAGCTGATAAGAGTCAGAAGCCCAAAGGGCCTGTGGCTTGCACAGCAGCTGCAGCAGCGGTAATCAAACCCGCACTGAAGGGTTTGATGAAACTCACCATCAACGCTGACGTGGACGCTGAGGAGCACCAGCCTGCGGTGTCAATCATGGTATCTTCTCCCCTGCTGCAGTGTCATCTGGATTCTCCCAAAGCATCTCCTTGCAGCACCCCAACAGCCAGGATGAGCAAAATAGGGTTCAAGTAGAGAATGACATTGTTGACATAAAGTATAAGCCCCAGACTCTAGAGCTCATAAATCATGTGCCATGAGAGGCTCACGCAATTTGAGTTTTGACCATGTATATACTGTGTGCTATAACGTGGGCTATCTGCATGTGATAATGTGCGTTGTCATGCAAGAGTCAACAGCTTGTGAAGATGTTGTTGTACTGGTCATGGCAGGGTATGCTGAGATAGACTGCAGTAATCGAACGTCATCCAAAGGCCGATAGCAGCGCTCATCATGGCTGATGTTACTGTTATATTATTATAAATGAGCATAGCATTGATCTTCCACCCTCAGCTGTAGTCTGTTCTGCTCTGCCATTGACCATGCCATCTGTTGTTCATCATTTGCTGGACAGGTGCCCTTTTGTGATGCCATCACACCCTGTTGCACGCATGGTTGGAAGTCTTTGACCTGGTATGACACTGATAGTAGTAATAGCCCAACACATGAACTTATGTTGCCTGTACTACCAGCTGCCTTTTGGACGATGTGTGATGTTGATGACAATGCATTGTCATTCTGGGATCACTACTGTTGTTGAGTATTCAATTCTGCCGGCACTGTCCAACGAAGAAACTCCCCTATTTGACCCACCCCCTATCTCTATGCTGTATCATCAACATGCAGACAATCTGTTTATCAGCTCTGTTGCAGCTTTGCAGACGTGCTCAACAACAGTTGTGTCGCCACGGTGTGACCATCAGGTCTCCACAATGCAAGATGACAGCAACTTTTCTCAATGCTTTGAGTGTCATAAGCTGTGCCTTTGATGGTAGCGAAATTCGCAGGCAGAAGATGGTACTGCAGTGCACTGCCGCGCTGGGCATGTTGTGCAGTGGTAAGATAGCTTTTGTTGTATTCATGATCTGTGACTGAACCCCTGCATCGGATTGATCCAGTAGATATCTACTAGTCTAGACTGAGCTTCTTACGCCATCTTGGCTGTGGCTATGGTCACATGTGCACATTGGACTCATGGGTGTGGCTCTGCACACTGTATTGTCAAGTATTCTTCCCAAGATGAGTGACCCGCATCGTGACTCACCCAGTAAGCCCATACATGCACTGCTGTTGAGCACTGTCCTGAGGATGCAGCCTCTGGTGTCTGCTGGGTTGGCCCTCATGTAAGAGGTCATAACTATGGCCATGGTACTCATGTGACTATTGGCCAACCCACGGGTCTTTCATGACACACACAATCTGCGTAGGCCGCCCAAAAGTGGGGACGAAAAGTCGGACTGAGTGGTGCCTGTTTGCAGTATTGATCTCTTCAATTCTGTTGCCCGAGTGGTCACAAGAGGGTCAAGAAACTCGAACCTAAGTCTGTGCAGTATTGAATTCGTCAGCTCAATCCGATCGTATCATAATAATTATAACAGCAGTACTAGTCATGATCATCGCTCAAGAATATGCTTTCATTGATGAACAACCCAGCTGAATCACTTCTGTGAGATGCAGGGAGAAACACCCCCAGATCCATCTACTTCTGCAATTGTCAACGTGGATGATGCAGTACAGCATTTACACACTGCGCAGGCAGCCGCTGGGGGCTCTCCAACTGGACAGTATCACCGCGTGCACGCGCCACGTGTCCGTTCGTGGTCACCGCGTGATGCACCGCTTCGAATGATCGAGGAACATTCCCTGTGCACGTGATAACATGGCCTCCAGATACGCTATTTTTCTCCAGCAAAACTTCAAAAGGCGTCTTCCAGGTATGGCAGTGGAGAATTGCTGCGACAGCTAGACTTGAGCCCGCCCGCGGGCGCCCGTTGACAATAGATCCAACCCGCTGTGCGGGGCCACCGATGCATCCATATGGTTGTGCCAAAGAAGTCGCACCAACTTGCAAGACGTTGGAACGTGCTCACACGCTGTGATAGGAATGTTGTGGCAATCACTCACATGAACAGCTGCATCTCGCAGCAGCATGCCTGGTGACTCATGAGTGATCACCCACTTGAAGTGTGTGCCCGAGGCATGAGGCTGGCAATCAATCACAAGTTGAACACCTTGATTCGCTTCTCACAGGGAGTCCTGCACCAAGGACAATCCTTGAGCGCACCCCTGGCCTCCAATTGATCTGCACACAACCCACACAACACAACATGCTTGCAGGGCAGCAGCAGCACATCACTCTTGCGCTCCATACACACAACACACTTGCTCTTCTTGCCACTTGGAGCTTTACTGCTCACGTCACCATTCGCTGCTGCTGCACTGCTGGCAGAAGCAGGCACTGCCGCCCCCACTGCTGCTGCCGCCGCCGGGGGAGTTGTGCGTGCAGTGTGGGGCAGTACTAATGCACGTGCAGATGTGGGCGCTGCTAAGCCAGCTGCTGCAGGTGCTGCATGTTGACGCATATGCTGCGGTATGCCCTGTGGAGCAGCAGCCATCCTGGTATGCTGCTGCTGTTGCTGCCATTGCTGCTGTTGTAAGCTGCTGCCTGTGGTGGCAGGTGCTGCTGCATGACGCAAAGCCTCCAACATGGCAGAAGGCATTGCAGGGATGGCAGGGAGCTGCGGGACATGTTGAGCCGCATGCTTCTGCTGCTGCTGCTGCTCTTGGGAAGCTGCAGCAACTGCTGGCAATGGCTGAGCTTGATTGAGGCCTGCAGCTGTAGATGGATGACCACCACCAGCAGCAGTAGAAGCAGCAGCACGAGTGCTGCCACCACTTGCCCCTGATCTGTTGTACATGAAGATGGGGTTCAGACTGCCGCGCCAGTTCTGCAGACCAGCAGGGACTGGAGCCACTGCTGCCGGTGCTGCAGAACCTGGGTCAAGCGCAACAACAGCAGCAACAGCAGAAGTGCCAAGTGCTGCTGATGGTGCAGCTGGTGGCACTGCAGCTCCTTTTGTCACTTGATCCGGTGCGAAAGCCTCTGTTTCTGCTGCTGCTGGCAGTCCTGCTGCATCAAAGTCTGCATCTGTTGGCCACATGACTGCTGTCTGGTCTTGCAGCTGCTGCGCTGCCCGCTGCTTCTGCTGCTTCTCTTGCGCTTTTTGCTTCTTCCTCTGTTGCTTGGCAGTGGGCAGCTCTACACTGGCTTGTACATGAGCCAGCAGGCTCGCAGGATCCACACGAGCAGCCTCATACTCACTCATCACAGGGTCAAGCTGCTGCTGCTGCTGCTGCTGTGCTTCTTGCTGTTGGTCTGCTGCCACCTCCTGCTGCTGCTGTGGTGCTTGCTGCTGCTGTGTCAGTTGCTGCTGCTGTGTCAGTTGCTGCTTTTGCTGCTGAGCCTTTTGCTTCTTTTTCTGATGTTTGGCAAGGGGCACCTCCAAGCCTGCTGCCACCTCTAGTGAACTGGCAGGATCCAAATCAGACATTTTCTGCTGCTGCTGCTGCTGCTGTAGCTGCTTTGCATCTGTCTGCTGCTGCTTGCCAGCTGTCTGCTGCTGCTTGCCAGCTGTCTGCTGCTTGTCCTGTTGTCGTCTCTCACTGCTTGGATGCTGCTTTCCTGCAACTGCTGCTGCTGCTGCTGATGGCCCTGGAGGCTGTATCGTTGTTTCAGAGACTAGCAACATCTGTGGCGCCGCATGTGCTTCAGCATCAGCATGAGAAGACATGGTTTGCTGCAGGGCATCCTTCTCAACATCAGCAGCTACATCTGTCGGCAGAACATGTTGCTGCTGCTGCTGCTGCTGCTGCCGCTGTTTTGAAATTTTCTGTTTCTGCTTCTTGCCTTTTTTGCTGCTGGTGGCGCTGCTACTGCTGCTGCTGCCCATGGCCTCAATCTCAGCTACTAGCGCATCAATATCATCATCAACAGCAGCCCTTTCAACACTACTCTCACCACCATCTGCAGCAGCAGGTGACATAGACCTGGGCTTGTCCCCAGTTTGCAGCAGCTGCTCAACTTGCTGCCAAATGTGTGGATCAAAGATGCCCTCACACTTAATGTTGCCATTTGCGTCCCTAGTGATTTTGCCCAAAGGACCAACAAAAGTAGTGCTGCTGCCTTCCTGCTGCTGCTGCTGCTGGTGCTGCTGCTGCTGCTGCTGAGATTTGTCATCCACAACTGCAGCGCTTTTTATTTGTGCCTGCCGTATCTGTGGTTGCTGTTGTTGCTGCTGCTGCTGATCCCGTCTTTTTTCTCCCTGTTTCCTGCTATTCTTGATGACTGCTGCCAACCTATCAACATCATAAAAAGCAGCCTCGCTAGTCTGCTGTGAGCTCTCAGACCCATTAGCCGAGGGTTTTGGCGCAAGCTGGGCCTTGGAGCCCTGCTGCTGTTGCTGCTGCTGCAGCATGTTGCTCCAGGTCAACACCTCCTCTACAACTTCTTCATCAGATTTTGGCTGATTGTGCTGTTGCTGTTGCAGCCCACTGTCAGCCTCAGGTGACACTGCTCTCTGCACTCCATGCAGCTGCTGCTGCTGCTGCTGCTGCTGCTCTTTGGCCTTCCCTTTCTGCTTCTCCTTCTTCTTGCTTTTCTTGCTGCTGCTGCTGCTGCCCAAGCCCTCTATCTCTGCTGCCAGTGCGTCTATATCATCAGCATCAGCCATACCCGCATAATTGCTGCCACCACCGCCACCAGCAGCAGCAGTGCGTTGAGGTCCCATCTGAGAGTTGTACTTGACCTCCTTGAGGCCAATCCTCTCTGCTACTGCTAGCGTGTCAGCACAACACTGAGGGCTGGCGTTTGCCAGCACATGCAGCAGGGCCTTCTCTGCTGCTGCTCTGCGCTTTTGCCGAGCAGCCTCAGCGTGCTTCAGCCGCCCTTCTATATAACTCAACTGCAGGCCAAAACACACACATACACACACATACACACACATAGCTGCTTGAGACTCCAACAACAGCTTATTTACAGCGGGCAGTAGGTACTGGCCCAGCCCTGAGTACTGGCTGGTCACTAGGCTCACAGATCCTGACAGTGAGACACAGGTCAGCGTGATATTGACACGTCTAACACTGGACCTGCTCCATGATCATGTCACCATCATACGCCTGTCGTAAGACGATAAAGACAACCCTCTCAGAGCAGTCAGCTAAAGGGCTGGATGCTTTTTGAGCACTCAAAGTGTGAAAGCAGTTTCAGTAGTGCTACACACAGATCTGTGCTGGACATCAGTACTTCCAGCAGCAAACACAGACAGCTGACTCTTACAACAGCCAAATTACACACTCATCTCCAGTGAAGACCAGCAGTCGCTGTGCTGGTGGCACTGCAGCATGAGGGTTGCCAGCCAGCATGCAGGCACCACTGACAGCCTGGCCTCTGCCCGCCCGCCCTCACCTTAACAGCAGGTCTCTCTATCGTTATCATCTCTGGCACGTAGTACACATGCCCATCCATGACCCTCTGGCCCTTGGGCAGCCTCCAGGAGGCTCCAGCCTCGACCAGCTTCACCACAGCTTCTAGCTCACCATTATTGGCTGCTGACTGGATGGTGTCATACTTTGTGTTGGGGCAGATGAATCTGTGTATGTCAGCACCAGCCTCTGCGGGGTGGTGATGGTGCAACAGGGAAGTGAGAACTTTCTTCTTCTTGAGAATTTATCAAATCTTAATTGCAGCACTCGCAGGCAACTTGAAGCATGACGGTGAAGAGCACGACAGTTTGACTATTCAGAGCACAACACGTTGGAAAGGTTGGCTCAAGTGTTGTAAAGAGGAACGCCAGATGACAGTACAAGGAGCTTGGACAAAGATATGAGCCTGCAAGCATCTCAAACGTACCTAGCAGTATCTGCAGCATTTCTATATTCCCTTCCATTGCTGCTATTGCAACAGGTGTTGGTGCTGGACCAGGGCTCTTGTCGACATCGGCACCAGCAGCAACAAGCAGGGCAACACACTGCGGCACACAACAACAGCAGCGGAACCAACAAAGCAGCATACGGTGAGAAAATTGGTCAGAGAGGTGGCATGAGCAGGACGTCTGCCCCAAGACCCAGTGGTCCTGTGGTCCTCGATTGCATCTCCTCCTGCCTTGCAACGCACACCTGGTCCTACAGTAGTAGCACTGTCACTGGACGCTTGAACTGTCTGCAGCAGCAATGGCCAGTGAATGTCACCAACTACAAAACACTTAAGGTAGGCTTTATAAAACCACTGCAGCCCTTGCAGCCCTGACCTGCACGTCACTAAATGCAGTGGCCATGCACAGCGCCGTCTCCCCAGTGTCTGGGCACAGTTCTTCCAGGTATACATCAGCACCCCGCGCCAACAAAGACTGCAACAGCAGCGGCCGCTCGGGAGCATCACTGCACTGTATGGCATTCAGCAGCAGCATCTCAGGCCGCAACTTTGGCCTCAGCGGCTGCTGAGAATTGTCTGATAAAATACGAATGAACTCGTCAGGAATGGGGTCAGCACCCGCCTGTAGCAGAGTCAGCGCTATCCTTGCCTGCGGGAAAACACATGCAGACAGTCATGATGTGTTATTATGACAGGAGTATAACATGTTGTAACAGTTCTGGTGCTGCAACTGTGACATGAACCCCCTGACACACCACCCTTGATGCCAGCACTATCACCCCAAGAGCGTCTGAGCATTGCCCAGACAAGCTGACCCAGATTGTCTTTACTTGCAGATTATGAGCAATTGATGGTTATCATAGCTCCCGTTGAGTCTACTGTATGGTGAGTGATATCAGCAAAGAGCCGGACCACACAATGTTCCGCTTTATCTTGCTGCTTTCATAGATTGGCAGTTTCATTGTGACGAGCACCATTTCAGAGGTTTGTTTCTGGTTTGGGCAGGCCTGCAACTGGGTCTACAGAATGAAATGAATGCCCAAAATACCGGCAATGCTGCACCTGCTGCAACCTATCATTCATCACAGCTGTTTGAAGCACTAAGTCGGTGTGCTCACATTGCCTGCATCAACAGCAATGTCCAGTGGTCTTGCTCCATCGGAGGACCTGGGCTTATTCACAAGCAGGTACTGATCGCCTTGCTGCATGGATTTCACTCCAGGGTGACTAAGAATGCTGACAACAGCAGCAGTGGCACCACACCAGGCAGCAACGGTCATTGGAGACTCCTGCACAGACAGCAGGAACAGCAACAGCAGCCGCAGGGTCTGGCACTCACACTTGTTGCTGCTTATGGCCTAGCACTCAGTGCCTGGCGGGCAAGTCATTACCCAGTGCACATCAAGTACTGAATCCCCCTCTGGCTTCATGCTGAAAGCCCAGACACAAAGCCATGCTCATTGCTTGTCTCAGCATGCTCAACTCCTGTGATGCAGCTAACCAGGAAGCTGCAGAATACGCTATCAAAAGTAGAGCTCTGATACATACATGTCCAGGCCAGTGACATATGGTCTGTGGGGGCCTGGCTAGCGGCAGCAACTCACTTCTTGTCCCCACAATACACACAATGCTAGACATGAACTGGTGTGCACAGCTGTAGTGAATGTGCAAACAAATACTGATGATACTCAGATGCGATATTGTCAACCTGTAAGTTGTGATCATGACTTTTCAATGTTGTCTGCCTGGCTTTAGAATAACAGCATGGATAACCTGTGTAACAACCACTGCTGACACACTTCAGCAGGGGGAGCCAACAACAGAAGCTTGCAAACTCTTGCAGACATAGATGGGGTAGCGCCTGCCCACACCAGATCAAAATGCGCCTTGCGACAATCTCCCCCTATCCGCCCCCCAAGACATGTGCACCCACACACACACACACACAATGTGTACTCACTCCATCGCATACATATGTGTCCAGAAAAATATTGGCTCCTGCGCTAATGAGGTCCTGAATGCACAACGCTTGCTGTTGCAGACCCAAGGCGATCTCTTGGTCCTCAGCGGCTTTCTTAGACCCTTTGCTGCGGCTCTGTGTTGGCACCCAGCAGCACAAGACATGCAGGGGTGACACACCCGACAGGGGCCCACCGTCCACTCGTGGGTCAGGAGTGACCTTCTTGCCTAACAGCAGCTTGACGATGGCATGACTTGGAGGACCTGCCTTCCGGAGGTAGGCCTGCAACAAGCAGCGCAGCAGCAGGAAGAGCAATGCCAGCAGCTGGTGAGATCTTTGCTGCTGCACGTCTACTGAAAGGTGTTTAATCTGGAGTGAAAAGAAAAACGACAGCCTCCCAATTCCGCAGGACCCTCAAGGGGTGGTGAAATGGGCTAAAACAGTGTGATGGCACCACACGTTGGCAGATGTGATAAACCATGCGGTCGTCAGGTCCATGCATGTTTGCCACATCACCAACTGGTTTTCTATGATCTCTTTGATTCATAGCACTTAACAAGCAGCCAGGCAGCCAGGCAGCCAGGCAGCCAGCCAGCCAGCAAGCAAGCCAGCAAGCAAGCAAGCAAGCACTGCGTAAGGTTATCAATGGCAGGTCATGCAATCGTGCCACTGGCAGCACATCACCAGCAGTCAGTCAGCTGTAAGCGCCTGAGAATCACCTGGAGGTTATAAAAACTCTCGCTGTGCTCATCAACAAATTCAAAGTACTGCTGGCTGATTTTGATTTGTCCCATACAAGCCAGGTGCAAGGGAGTGAGTCCCGTGACATGATGGTCAACAGCACCCGGATCTGCTCCTATGTTGAGCAGTTGCTGCATCAGCTTGACCTTGTGGCCTGCAGCAGCAAAGTGTATAGCCGACCATCCCCTGCATGGCAGCAGCAGCAGCAGTGGAGAGCAGACTCTAAGAGATCAGCATCAGGCAAAAGAGGTCTGGCATCAACGGACTTTGACTGGCAATGCCACACTGCTCAGTCCAGCAGCAGTAGCAAGGCCACAAACATGGAACAAAGACAGGAAGTACCCTGTCACAGGGCCACAGGCCCTCCCCCCTTCTTCACAAAGCACAGGTTGTGCTGCACAAGTCATCAGCGTCCTGACAACAGCTGGTCTGAAGTTGAGACTGCCCCACAGAAGCCAGACTCACATCCCAAGTGGTGGATCTTCAATAAGCAGGCGCAACGCTGCCAACTCACGTGGAGTGGCTTCCTGCAGCAGCAGCAGCAGCAGCAAAATAAATCTTGACACAGTTACTGCTACGGTGACCCTGAATATTCCCCATCGGCATGATGCAGTATGATGGCATCTTTCACAGCATGCAGGACCCCCACCCCCCTGCACTTGCAGGAAACACCCCCTGCACTTGATAAGGCACTCTTGAGGGAATCAGGTGGACTCTCATCAGTTCCTCATACACTTGGCATGACAGAGACTATGCGAAGACCACTACTATATAGCAACAGCCAGACACAAGGCAGGTATGAAGATGCATTCAACAGGTGAAAATGCATTGGACAGGTTGTAGTATGAAGCCATCAAGGCATGTTGCTGCTGTGCTGTCAGTATCTGTGCCTCACCACAGTGTCAGGGAGCTCAACCGACTCTGGCGTCATGAACTTTTCATACGCCATGTGAAGCTCTGCCTTTGAAACGTTACTGCTGCTGGGCTGTGGTGGCACACGGCCAGGGGCATCACCAAGCTTGGCGCCAGCGGCAGCAGCAGCAAAGGCTTTGCTTTGTCGAGCAACATGTGGCGGTGTCAGGCCCTGGCTTTCATCTGTCTTGCTGGCAGAAGCACCTGCCGCTGTCGCTGCAGGTGCCGCCGTGGCTGCTTTTGCTGCAGGTGCTGCTGCCGTGGCTGCTTTTGCTGCAGGCGCTACTGCCGTGGCTGCTTTTGCTGCAGGTGCTGCTGCTGCTGCTGCCGTGGCTGCTTTTGCTGCAGGTGCTGCCGCCGTGGCTGCTTTAGCTGCAGGTGCTGCTGCCGTGGCTGCTTTAGCTGCAGGTGCTGCTGCCGTGGCTGCTTTTGCTGCAGGCGCTGCTGCCGCTGCTGTTGGCTCTGGCCCTGAAGCCTGCAGCACTGTCTGCTTTTTGGTGCTGCTGCCACCAGCTCGTTGAAAGAAGCCCTTGAGCCCTGGCAGAACCCCATCAGAGCCCCAGATGGCCGACACTGATTCTGTTGATGATGCCGTGGCACGTGCTGCACCCGGACCAGAAGAACCCCTGCTTATGCTGCCTGCAGCAGCAGCAGCAGCTGGCGACACTGCGAAATCTCCTCCTCTGCGAAATTTGTCTACAATGACCGACCCCGCCCCCATCATGTCTGCGATCTCTGAAGGAGGTCTCACATCTAACATGTCACACACCCTACTAGTCACTTCCAACATTTTTGCTGGACTCATGTCACCCCTACACTCCTGTACTGCCACCTGCTGTGCACAAGCTCCCCGGGCAAGGGCACGTGCGGCCTCCAACAGCATATCCAGGTTGCGTGGCAGTGGCCGCTGCTCCTGCAGCACTGCTGCTAGCGCCCTGACTACTGCTTCAGCCACATACTGACATGTTTGTTTGGTGTCTGCAGTGAGACCAGCAGGCAGCTGCTGACTGACATCAGCCAAACCCTGTTTCAAATCCTGAAGCAGTTGAGACACAAGGTCCTGAGTCCTCTGGGCGTCATCATCACTGCTGCTGCTGCTGCCATCGCTGCAGGTTGCTGCTTCGTTCTCCACAACTGCCTTCAAATGCTCCTTCAAGTATGGCTTAACTGCATCTACTGTACCTGCCGGTATGCTTTTCGCCATGCCAATAAAAGCCAGGGCAAAGCCGGCGTGCATAAATATTTCAGACATTTCGCAGCATGTGCAGTGACGTCCAGGTGCATAGCTACTGTGACCCGTTCTGCTGCAGCTGTTGCCAGCTGAACTCGTTCTATGAGCACTGGGGTGGCTGCTATTGTTGCTGCTGCTTTCATTTGTTCTTCGGCTGGGGAGGGACTTTTCTCTTGTCCCTTCCATAATGACCTGCTGTGACTGGCTCAGGGCTCAATCAGCCTTAAAAACTGTAAATGGCCTCAAAGCTGGACAAAGTAGGAGGAGTTGGTGGCGATCAGGTAGTAGCGATGCTGCCTGGATGCTGTGGGTCAATGGGCCCTCTTGAACCAAGCACTCAGCATGCTTCTCTGCATGGTCACACGCGCAACAACAGCAGCTGAACCAGTGCTGCTGTATGTATGTGACTTTGCAACTGCTTGATGTCAACATCAAGGAGCATGATGGAGTGCTGCTGCTGCAGTGGCTCATGACACCATACTCTGTCCACAGTGTGGAACCTACTGGTGGGCTACTGTACAGCCGCCTGGGTATAAGCCTACGGCATTGCGGATCTGATTCTGTTGTAGATTTGAGGTAGCAGCCAACTGACCTTACAGCGGTTGCTACACGGCTTCAATAAGTCTGAGTTTTGGGACCAGTGGTGGAGAGGCCTGCGTCTGCTTCCAGATCGTCCTGTAGCAGCCTACTTGCAGCCGGATGTGTTATGATTATCCAATAGGATGACGGCAGTGACGATGGCTTATGCTGTGTGGATGTTCAGTGGACGATGCCAGAATGTGACAGGTGCGAAGCTACACTCAGTGCACTCAGTGCCGCAGCATGCCGTTTCGCCGCGAACTGTGTACTTGGGAAAGCAGTGGGCTATTATTGGCAGGCACTAGCGCTTCAGGTGTTACTAGCACTAGCTTCATTGAAGCCTTGAAGATGGCCGCTGGCTGGGGCTTGGCACCAGAGTATCATTCAGCAGAATTACAATATGGACTGTCTCGATCAGGATGGGCCTCGCAGGCAGCTACTCAATTGCAAAACATCATGGCCCCCCACAGCTGCCACTAGCGGTTACACAGTCCACACTATGACCTAGAAGGCTATGAAACGATGACAACCCATCATCATCATCAGAAATGTTTTCCAACTGATGTACATGCAACAACTTAGGCTGCAGGGCTGCAGGACAAAGTCACACAAGTTGTGTGTACTGCTTCGGTCCAGCAGCCGGCATAGGCACTAGGGCTGCGTACTTCTGCAGCAAGTTGACAAGGTAAGTATGATCTGACTGGATTTGCATGTGCATTGCTGTCTGGAGGCCAGTTGCTGTTTTGCTGGGTTGTGCGACCTGGCTATCAGACCGTCTTGGGTTGGTTTGTTCTGTCTGAACAACCACCAACATGGACAGCACACAGCGCAACCATTGATGGTTGAAGGGACTCATCATGTCGTATGTAGGTGCCTGTGGCATGTGCTGACTTGTGTTCATTAGCAATTCTACTTTTTGGTGATAGTGAAGGACCTTGGACGACCAGCCAGTTGGTGCTGCCCCGACCAGCCAGTGTCATGTAAGGGGTTGGTCAGATAATCAAATATGCAACACACTGCTCTGAATTTGTGAGAAGACCTGGAGCAACAGCATCAGAGGAGGAGCTAGCCATCTTCTGTGCCAGCAGTACTGCTGCATCACTGGTGATGCGCCGCTATCCTTCGCAGATCATCATGAACAGGCGGTGTGTGCATCTGCATCTGCTCTATATATGAAACAGTTAGTGACTATGCTTATTCTGCCCGGTGGTGCTTATGCGACTGGCATGTGGTGCTGGGCCACTACTAATGACGATAAGGACCATGATCAGATAGACTTTCCATCAGTCGCCAGCTTCAGAGCGTACTCTTGATACAATATTCTACCCTGATCATCGGCTGCCGTGCTGATCATGCTGTTGAATTCTTCTATGCTGAGTGCATCATCACAGGTGGTGAGGACTGCTCTGAGTTGCTCTGCATCTATGTAGCCCTTCTCATCTGGATCAAGTGCCTTGAAGGCTCGCATGAGCACATGGTAATCGTCTCGGACCAAACTATCTTTGGTTTCCAGTAGCCAGCTTGCTATGAGATCCTCGCACTGCTCCAGTGCTACTGTACTGCTCTGTTCAGATGGGGCTGCTGGTAGTATCTGGTCCAGCAGAGCTTGCACTTGTGCAGTTGTCGGATTGATACCTGAAGCGCGAATTATGGTGCTTATGTCCTTCGTGTTGGCCAAGCGGCTGCCTTCTTTGGTTTCAAACACGATGAATGCTTCCCTGACCCGCTTTTTGGCATCCGCAAGCTGCTCTGCTTTGCTACTCATGCCTGTGTTACAGAATTATAATACTTCGGCAACTCCACGCAGCCTGCAGAAGGACAGCCAAGTCTCTGTGATATTGTGTGGTCAACGCTGCTGCTCGTGCACGTTGTACCCGTAACCATGACCGTCTTAGAGGCTTACATACTGGTAGGCCAGCTCAAGACATGCACAATAAGCAAATCACGCTTACTGCCAGGCACAGTATGCAGCCACCGCCATCAGCTGTAATGTGTTCACTTGGCAGAACCCTGAGGGTACTGAATTATCATCACGTTGCAGACAGGTGCAAAGTGACTTGCTTGACAGCCTGCCATCTACGGTAGCTACCTCATTAAACATGGCCAGCTGCCGCAGCTGCCAACTGTTGTAAGAGGCTCTTGATCCAGCTGAGCCTGCTGAGCAGCACTTGCAAGGGGCAATGAAATGTTTGAATCATCTAAAATGACGCTGTGCGGCCGACCGGCGGTCCAGAAGCCATCACTCCAAAAGTTCAGAGAGGAGTCCGTCACAACAGATGCTACCTGCCAGGCCCCTGTCTAGGAAATTTCCGAAGCTCCACTGGTCAGTCAACGTGTCATATTCTTTGTTACATTTCACATGACAACAGGAAGCGCTCAAGCAGTCTCAATTGAGTACAATTACCGTAAATACAATAAGCCAGTCTGAAAACACCTAACGGCCGGAATAGCCCCATCCATGCTTCCTTCCTGAGAACACCTAACATGGGTCAACTTCGAGTTGAAGGCGTTCTTACATTTCTGATCAGGAACCCTGATCACTTGGTCGCTGGATTAGGATAGGATAGGATAGGATAGGATAGGATAGGATAGGATAGGATAGGATAATTATCCTCGACCTAAAACTTGAATACTACACTGTGCTGCATGGCTAAATTTCTTTTACACTGTAGTGCTGCCAGAACAACAGGTCACCTAGTAAAGATCACGAGCAGCTTGAGCTTCACATCGCCTCAGATGGTACCTTGACAGGCGCAGTACTAACTTACTGAGGTGACATCTGGGCACCAACGCTGTGAAACACTTGCGACACTGGTGTACTCCAGATACTGCCTGAGCATGCTCTCAGCACCTTACAACCAACTGATGAGTGACTCACACACCATACTGTACAGCATACCCATCATCCTTCGTATGCTGCATCACATGCTGCTTGAGCACGTGAGCCCTAGTCGATACCCATCAGGATGCCATGGATGATATCAATGTCATTATCATCATCATCATCCCCAGGTATTGGCACAGGCAGTGGTTGACCGTCCGGCCCCAGCATGCCCGGCGCCCACTCAGCATCATCAAAGAGGTCCTGCTGTGCCGGCACTTCTTGGTCAAAATATTCATCATCATTCAAATCTGGCAACATGTCCAATCGGTCCGACCAACATATGATGACTGTAATCAGGTCCAGGTCACCGCACCGCAGCATCGCCCTCAGAGCGTCCTTCCTGAGAATCCCAGCACCCACTGGTATCACTGGTGCTGCTGCTACTGCTGCCACAACAGCTTTGGCCCGCTCAAGGTCAGGCTGAGGCGCCCCTGGCCTGATAGCACACCTCAGCCACCTGGACAGCAGATCCAGAACTCGCTTGTCAGCCCCCGTGCTAGAATTGCTCAGCAGCAGCAGTGCCATCTCTGCTGCCTGTTGTGCAAACTTGGGACCAGCAGGGATATGCCGATTCCGCTGCTGCTGCGGTGATGACTGGGTGTACCAGCTTCTTGTGTGCTGCCACTGCTGCAGTTCCTGCATGTCGAGCTGCTGCTGCTGGGATTGCCGTGTCCTGCTGTTGCTGATGGGGTTGCACTCGCCCAGCCATGGGATTGATGCCTCTGCAGCCGGTCAACACACATTTACACAGAGAGTCTTGCAGGCTACACTACACCACATGATGTAACAGGCCTCTGTTGACAGCCGGTCACCTCGAAGACAAAAGTTGGGCAAAAGGCCAGCTGTGGTGCACTACCTTGTCGCCTCACTCACCTTGACAATGTCCCCAGATCTTCTGATCATTTGGCTCTGCCCAGCTCCACTGCAGCAGCTCCTTGTCACAGCACTGCACCGCTGCTGCACCCACCTCAGCACCCCAATTGACTCTGGGACAATCCGCAGAAGGAGCCGGAGGACTGCTGACAAACAGGGGACTGTCAAACATCTGCTGCAGATTCCGTCTACTGCTGCTGCTGCTGCTGCTGGGGCTGATGTTAACAACAGCCGATGAAGAGCTGCTGCTGCCAGCGTCAACAGCCCCTGCGGCAGCATCTAGAGCGGCGGCAGCAGCAGCATGCACACCCGCTGTCACATAGTGTCCAGGGCTATGCCTCAGGTGAAACTCCTGTGTCTTGATCCCAGCATGTGCTGCAACTACCAGGAAGCACTGCTGCCACAGTGGCGGCGGCAGCTGCACATGAGCAGGTTTTTGTGTGAGGGGTGCAAGGTGCTCATCAACCCTCAGCCGTCTGTCCAGCTGCTGCAGCCGATGTGAATCCTCATCAGGCTTTGTTGCTGCCACAACAGCGTCAGCCCCACCAGCCGGCTGACTAGTCAGCTGATCAAACTCTTGGACTTCGTGGCGCAGCTGACTGATCAGCTCACTGACTTCTCTGATCTCACAGATCAGGGTTTCTGTTTCAGCAGCACGAGCCGACTGCTCCTGACATATGGTGAATGCAGCCTCCATCCGACGCTTTGCTGTGGTTTGAGCTGCCCTAACTGCATCAGGAGGCATGACGCGGTGTCGTGGAAGCTCTTCTGCTCCCCCCCAGGCCTCGCTTCTGATTTTTTCACTGTTCCATTTTGTCTGAATGACGTAGTTCAGCAAGAGCCCAAGGTCACTTGCAAAACCTGCCAACATGCTGTCTGGCATACCCAATGCCTCCCACAGTGCAGCTGCTGACACTGTCCGCCCCTGAATGCCTGAAGACATGTGAGTGATTACAGCCGGTCTGTTGATGTTCGGCAGCAGCGTGGGGGGCTCTGCTTCTTTATTCCCTGCTGCTAAATATGCTGCTAATGCTGTTGCTTCTGCTTGAAGAGCATCATTAGCGAACATCATGCTGCAGAATGCTGCTAGATTGTCTATCTGCGCTACAGCAGCTGCGTTTCCTGCAGCAGCGGCATGCCTCAAGCGGCCACCAAGTATGGCAGCCAAAAGACTTGAGGGGTAGTTGAAGTGGTTGGTAGGTAAGAGTGAGGTAGGCCTCTTTGTGGCCAGGTTGAACATCTGCAGGGCGTGGTGGAAGTGTCCTGCATCTGCTGCCTGCTGAATAATTTGATGTTCATGCACCAGTGCCGGCACCCCCCAGTCGATCAAGTTACTGAGGCCGGCAAGCTTCTGCTGTAGCCATGAAGCTCTGACGAATACCTCAGCATAGGGCGCAGGAACTCGCCACAGGCGCAACAGCACAACTGCTACCTCCATGGTCAGCTGTGACAGATAGATCCCCATGACTTTCATCTTCCCAGCATTTATGACCAGCTGCTGCCAGACCAGATCGGCTATGGCTAGCTGCTGTTGCGGCAGGTGGTTCTGATAGCAGTACCCCGCTGATGCTGCACTGCTGGCATCATGTAAGCGCGTTGGTAATGGTTTGCTGTCAGGGTGTATATCCTGCCAGGAATGAGACAACCTTGAGCCTGGCAGAGCGACACCCAGGACTGAGATAATCTGCTCTGGAGTGAGGCAAGTCCAATCAAAGCTGGCCAGGGTGCCAGCAAGCCCTGCAGCACGCTGCTGACGAGCAGCCTGATCTTGGTTAATACAACTGCTGCTGCTGCTGCTGTTGTTGCTGCCACTGCTGCCGCCAATGTCCTGCAAGCCAAACAGCTGCCGGACGACATGTAAGTTTCCAGCAGCAGCTGCTGCTTGCAACAGCACAGGAAAGTGCCACTTTGGTGCAGCAGCAGCACCATACTCCATTAGGGCCTGCAGCACTGGTTGATTGCCAGTACCGCATGCTGCCAGATAAGCCCCCCTCATACTGCTGGGCTTCAGCTGCTGCTGTGATCCTAGCAAGTCCAGCAGTTGCTGCACTGCTTCTGCTGCCCAGGGATCTGTCCGGCCAGCTGCCAAGGTGAGGTGCTGAGGACGCAGGCTAGGTTTGCTGGGTACGCTCCAGGCTTGAACTGTCTTGATGCCCGCTGCGTTGCCGTGGCGGGCTGCATACTGCAGCAGCCTGCGGTTGAAGTCTGAGAATGTTACCTTTGTGCCATTTATGAGCAGTGTCTGCAGTGTGTCTGTGTTCCCGGCTGACAGGGCTTGGTACCCGGCTATCATGTGTGCTGGAAAATACTGAGAGGTATCACTCCGCCTGCAACATGCACAGTGAGGCACACAGCAGCAGAGGTTACGCACAGTCAGCAAGGATGACAGCTGCAGGCCCAGACAGTGTTGGCCAAGTTAAAATGAGCATCTGTTGTAACCCATGGCGGCACAACTTGCAGGAAAGATAGAACTCACAGCCTGCATGAAGTGGCGGAGCACACATAGCAACTGGCCATGGACTGCAGTGCGAGTGTGCCTTCTGATCAGCTCATGAGGTACCTACCCCAGCCAAACAACATTATGTAAGACAGATCGACGCAATGGGCGCGTAAGCAAGTCCCGACTGGCTTGAACCGCCACAAGCTGCTGCAGCAGGCGGTTGTTCCTGGCCTTTGCAATGTAGGGGAGGAGGAGAGGGCCGGGGTTGGGACACAGCTGAAGCAGGGCTTCTACTGCCCTGTTCTTGCGCAACAACTTCCTGGCATCTCGTACTGTGAATGGACTAGGCATGCAAGCTGGAAACAGGCCGAATCGGCCCTCATAGCTCTGGCGGAAGGGTCGTCTCCGATTTGGTGGTTGTTTGACTGCTGCTGATGAGTGGACTGCCTGATTCTCTGCGTCATGTTGCCGTTGAGTCCATTCACAGTACCGCAGCAGCCAATCCACAAGCTGCTCTGCTGTGGCACTACCCAAGCGACGCCAGGTGACTGCAGCGTACTGCCATGGTCTGTGTGGGCAGTGTATGCCGTGCCAGAGGCTGAACCAGGTGAACTCAAATTCTCTGCTGTCGAATATATCATGAATTGACCGTGATGTGCAGACCAGGCTCGTGGGATCCGCAACAAGCAACGACAGGTCCGAGAAGATGAACTGGTCGACTTGCGGAGCTAGATACATCGTGGCACAGATTACGGAGATTCATGAGCGCAGCAGATGGAATGCCTTAACTATCCGGACAAGGAAGAGGAAGTGGCATGTAGCATGCCCCGAACCCTCGGAGCAACGACGTGGCTTCCTCACGTGACATGCACAGTGCTGTGCAGCTGCTGATAGATGTGTGCAGCGCCAAGAAAGTACCAACGGGTCTCAAAGAGTGGATTGTGTGGTGTGCAGCCCGATGATGCACTTGCCATAACGCATACCTAGCATTTCTGCAGGTGTAAACAGTGTTACTGCATACTCAGAGCTGTTACAGCTCGCCACTATCGCATGTCAGCGCATTTGCCATCGCATATCAACATGTTGCATGTCTCTTTTCTTTCGATATCGTGATGTCTGCTGTTGAATAACGCTGTGCTGCCAGCAATAGCCCAGCATTGTATTGTAGATCACTCTGCAATGATCTGGGCCATGGGCAAGATACAACTGCAGCACCAAGGTGTCCCCAATCAACGACAGGCTGGATTCCGATAGAGCAACGCAAGGCTGCACTGCCAGGCATCACTCCAGCCTCCAGCGTCTGGTACATCATTGGATGGTGTATGCCGGTCATGCTGAAAGAGTCAGCAACAATCATCTGCGAGTGGTTTGAAAGGCTTTCCTTGCTGCCGCTGTTGGCGGTGCCGGTGTCAACTGTCCCAACATGGTGGCATGCAGTCAACTGTCCCAACATGGTGGTTGCTGTGCCGTCATCACTGCCAGTGATGCATCACACATGCAGTCAACTGTCCCAACATGGTGGTTGCTGTGCCGTCATCACTGCAGTGCAGCTGGTGGTTGGCAGCCGTTTAAAAGTCAAACTCCCTCAAAGGTGCAATGATGATCACGTGATGAGATGCCATCAGTGCAGTGCCCCTTATCCAACTGCACTGCGGTGCAGCAGGAGCTATCGACCTTGACTGACTCCCAAGGGCACATAGTGGCACTAGCACTGCAGTGGCACCGTGTAAACTAGACTGTTGCTCACGGGTGTGCTGAGAAAGCTCGTTCCTGTGGCTGGTTGCCTCAGTGCTGCTGCTGCTGCAGCATGCACATCACGTGGTAACATGAGTACCCATGTCACTGCTGCGAACAGCCATGCTGCCTAGTTGGCAGCTGAGAGCGAACTGTTGCAGCTGTACTGTAACATCAACTTCACACTGACACTGGCGTACACGTTACATAACATTACTAAGCAACACAAAAACTTCAAAAGGGATTGAGCCCATCCAACACACAAAAGATTGTGGAACATTTGGCCTTGCTGCTTACGAAGCACAGCAAACTACTCAATCCATTGGTCCAGGCCTGTGCTGTGCAAGCTTGGAGAGGACTTGCTTGATCGCAACAAGAGTGCAACGTGCTGCTACTGGTGTCCTCAATTGTGCTTCCTGTCCACTGCTTGCCTCCATCTCCTCCGAGGGCTGACTGTGCATCACAACAGCTACTGATGGGCTTTATGCTGCAGCTACTGCGCGCCAGAGACTCACCATCGTTTGCTGACAACGCAGCTGAGTGCTCGCAATTTATTGTTGCGACTGGCCTTCACCGTTGTCGAGAGAGGATTGCCAGCTGTTGCTGCTGCAATGATGTGATACTGCTGCAGCTGATCTGAGCCTACAACCAGTCGAAGGTGCGCAACACTGCCTTTTGTAACAACAAAGACCTTGTTCTGATGGTCTTCAAGGACCTTACTGGCCGGGCTCGGTAAAGAGGAGGGACCAGCCAGCAAAGACTACGCTGCCCGCTGCACCAGCTGCAAGAATTGAAGGAATGGTCTTGGAGACGATGCCATCGGAAGCTGCCCTCTCCCATACCCAAACAACTGGCTCGTGACCATGGGCAGCAGCCTGCCGCAGGATCCTGGAGAAAAACATGTTTCCTCTGAGATCGATGTGCACTTGGTAATTGAATCTCAATCGAGGTGGCACAGCGCAGGCATCAGCCTTGACATGATTGTACTCTTGGGTGCGTTCCTGGTGAAGTATAGGAATAAGATCAGCTGGGTGGCACTTAGGGTATCGGTGGAAACGCAGTGGTGAGTGGTGGAGGTTCACAGCCCTGCCCATTCATCAGCAAACAATAAAGACAACCATATACCTGAGTGTATTAGCTCGATCCAGGGCCGTGCTCTGGCTGAGGCTGCGGGGGCGTGTCGCCCAAGGGTGGACCTGGTCCAAATTGATTGTGGGCAGCAGCGTAGCTCAGGAAGCAGTGTGCATGTAAGAGGAATTTGGATCAAGACAACAGCAGCTTTGCGGCTTGCGCAGCTTACGGCAATGGAGCACCAGCAGCACCAGCAGCAGCAGCAGCAGGTAGGGTCCTGTCATGTACTGCTGCAGCTGTGGGAACTGGTGTTGTCTCGAATTAGTGACTTCAACAGCATTCCGCTTATCATGTGGTATTGCTGTTAACATCCCTCTGGATTCCCTGTCAAGCGTCCACAGCGCCAGCATGCAGCATTCACAAGTTCGGGAGGCACCGACAAGCCTGACGCTGCATACATTCCGCACTCCCGTCAGCAGCAGTGGCAGCTGCCGGCAAGCAAGACCGCGTGTGTTGGTAACTTTGCAGGTAGTGGACGCTGGCCAGAAGTTGACCCCTTGTGATGTTGCAGCGCTGCAGGAGTGCTTGCAGGAGAACAGGGGAGACAGGGCCAAGGTGTGCTGCTCCTCAAGCCCTTCACACTGATGCATTGCCAGCTGGTTTGCAGCTCATGCCTCGTTGGTGGATCAGTCACCTTTAGACTGACCCGCCTCAATAGACTCTGACACAAGGCGCAGCAGCAGCAGCAGCAGCATCTGGCTGCACCCAGCAAGTCTCTGCCTTTCTAATGAGTCAACACGCAGTCTGTGCCAGATGAATCAATGATTGTGCCAGTCAAAAGCATCAACAAAGGCAAGTACTGCTTTGGCTGTGTGCAGTGTGAAAAGGAGGTACTGGCATTCCAGCAGTCATGTAGTGCACCGGCTAGTAGGTGAGCAATTGTGCAGCAGGCTCTGGGTTCCGCTTGTGCTGGCGATCTGCACAAGGGACATCCATTTCTTGCTTGCAGCCATTTGCAACCATGTCCACCACATGCGATGTTCTCAACAGCAGTGAGATTGCAATAACAGCAGTCAGGAAGGCGGTAATCATGGTCAATGAATGCAGTGATCGTAAGCACAATAGGACCTGAAGCAGGTATTTACAGACAACAGAATAGAAGCCACAGGTTACCAGCAGCAGCCCTCGACTCAGGCTCATAAGTACATAAGTGATGGCAGTGTAGGCCTTGTGGCGCATGATTTGCGTGAAGTGTGGCTGCTGACATTTGGACTCTCCTGACGTGTGCCTGGCATGGGAACTGTTGTCTGCTTTGCAGAAATGGTGCAGTGAAAAGGAAGTAGGATATCCTGAGATCCACGCACTTACACAGCATTGACAGTGATGTTGACAGTGGTGACTTTGGCGCCACAGGCACCAGCAGCAGCAGCAGCAGCAGCAGCAGCAAGGAAAGTGACCAGACTTGCTGACTGTCACTCTTCCAGCAGGTCCGGCATACACCAATCAGTAATATACCAGACGCTGGAGACTGGAGTGACGCCTGGCGGTGCAGCCTTGCGTTCTTCTACCGGAATCACTCCAGCCTGTTGCTGATTGGGGACACCTTGGTGATGCCGTTGTATCTTGCCCAGATCAGTCCAGAGCTGATCTACAGTACAGCGCTTGGTAATTGCTGTGAACACGGCGAATTCAACAGCAGACGTAACGATAGTGGCAAGGTATAACAGCTCTGAGTATGTCATCAAGTTGTGCAGTGACACTGTTTTGGTGCTGCAAAGAACAGGCTCAACCACGGGCTGCAAACTACACAGATTCACTCCTTGTGACCCATTGGTTCGTTCGTGGCACTGCATTCGTCTAACAGCAGTCACAGCGCTGTGCAGCGAATGTCACGTGAAGAAGCCACGTCGTTCCGAGGTTTGGGTATGCTGCATACAGCCCACCACCTCCTCTTGTTTAAATCTTGAGATTTGGGTATGCTGCATGTTCGTGAGTCTCCGCAACCTGTGCCACGATTTATTCAGCTCCGCAAGTCGACAAGTTCATCTTCGGAGACATAGCCTTGCTTGTTGCGAACCCCACCAGCCTCCTCCGTGCATCACGCT
Source organism: Coelastrella sp. MACC-549 (assembly GCA_018290735.1). Classification (NCBI taxonomy): domain Eukaryota; kingdom Viridiplantae; phylum Chlorophyta; class Chlorophyceae; order Sphaeropleales; family Scenedesmaceae; genus Coelastrella; species Coelastrella sp. MACC-549. The sequence goes on from JABEVS010000003.1 coordinate 80,301, forward strand.
CAATCTATGACATATTTAACAAGCCAGAATTTGAGTTAACTTGGTTCAGCCTCTGGCACGGCATGCATTGCTGACATAGACCATGGCAGTATGCTGCAGTCAGCTGGCGTCGCTTGGGTAGTGCCACAGCAGAGCAGCTAGTGGACTGGCTGCTCTGCTACTGTGAATGGACTCAACGGCAACATGACGCAGAGAATCAGGCAGTCCACTCATCAGCAGCAGTCAAACAACCACCACATCAGAGACGACCCTTCCGCCAGAGGGCTGATTCGGCCTATTTCCAGCTTGCATGCCTAGTCCATTCACAGTACGAGATGCCAGGAAGTTGTTGCGCAAGAACAGGGCAGTAGAAGCCCTGCTTCAGCTGTGTCCCAACCCCGGCCCTCTCCTCCTCCCCTACATTGCAAAGGCCAGGAACAACCGCCTGCTGCAGCAGCTTGTGGCGGTTCAAGCCAGTCGGGACTTGCTTACGCGCCCATTGCGTCGATCTGTCTTACATAATGTTGTTTGGCTGGGGTAGGTACCTCATGAGCTGATCAGCAGGCCCACTCGCACTGCAGTCCATGGCCAGTTGCTATGTGTGCTCCGCCACTTCATGCAGGCTGTGAGTTCTATCTTTCCTGCAAGTTGCGCCGCCATAGGTTACAACAGATGCTCATTTTAACTTGGCCAACACTGTCTGGGCCTGCAGCTGTCATCCTTGCTGACTGTGCGTAACCTCTGCTGCTGTGTGCCTCACTGTGCATGTTGCAGGCGGAGTGATACCTCTCAGTATTTTCCAGCACACATGATAGCCGGGTACCAAGCCCTGTCAGCCGGGAACACAGACACACTGCAGACACTGCTCATAAATGGCACAAAGGTAACATTCTCAGACTTCAACCGCAGGCTGCTGCAGTATGCAGCCCGCCACGGCAACGCAGCGGGCATCAAGACAGTTCAAGCCTGGAGCGTACCCAGCAAACCTAGCCTGCGTCCTCAGCACCTCACCTTGGCAGCTGGCCGGACAGATCCCTGGGCAGCAGAAGCAGTGCAGCAACTGCTGGACTTGCTAGGATCACAGCAGCAGCTGAAGCCCAGCAGTATGAGGGGGGCTTATCTGGCAGCATGCGGTACTGGCAATCAACCAGTGCTGCAGGCCCTAATGGAGTATGGTGCTGCTGCTGCACCAAAGTGGCACTTTCCTGTGCTGTTGCAAGCAGCAGCTGCTGCTGGAAACTTACATGTCGTCCGGCAGCTGTTTGGCTTGCAGGACATTGGCGGCAGCAGTGGCAGCAACAACAGCAGCAGCAGCAGCAGTTGTATTAACCAAGATCAGGCTGGTCGTCAGCAGCGTGCTGCAGGGCTTGCTGGCACCCTGGCCAGCTTTGATTGGACTTGCCTCACTCCAGAGCAGATTATCTCAGTCCTGGGTGTCGCTCTGCCAGGCTCAAGGTTGTCTCATTCCTGGCAGGACATACACCCTGACAGCAAACCATTACCAACGCGCTTACATGATGCCAGCAGTGCAGCATCAGCGGGGTACTGCTATCAGAACCACCTGCCGCAACAGCAGCTAGCCATAGCCGATCTGGTCTGGCAGCAGCTGGTCATAAATGCTGGGAAGATGAAAGTCATGGGGATCTATCTGTCACAGCTGACCATGGAGGTAGCAGTTGTGCTGTTGCGCCTGTGGCGAGTTCCTGCGCCCTATGCTGAGGTATTCATCAGAGCTTCATGGCTACAGCAGAAGCTTGCCGGCCTCAGTAACTTGATCGGCTGGGGGGTGCCAGCACTGGTGCATGAACATCAAATCATTCAGCAGGCAGCAGATGCAGGACACTTCCACCATGTCCTGCAGATGTTCAATCTGTCCACAAAGAGGCCTACCTCACTCTTACCTACCAACCACTTCAACTACCCCTCAAGCCCTTTGGCTGCCATACTTGGTGGCCGCTTGAGGCATGCCGCTGCTGCAGAAAACGCAGCTGCTGTAGCGCAGAGAGACAACCTAGCAGCATTCTGCAGCATGATGTTCGCTAATGATGCTCTTCAAGCAGAAGCAACAGCATTAGCAGCATATTTAGCAGCAGGGAATAAAGAAGCAGAGCCCCCCACGCTGCTGCCAAACATCAACAGACCGGCTGTGATCACTCACATGTCTTCAGGCATTCAGGGGCGGACAGTGTCAGCAGCTGCACTGTGGGAGGCATTGGGTATGCCAGACAGCATGTTGGCAGGTTTTGCAGCTTACAGAGGGCGCCGACTGGACGATAAAATACACGGAACAGGCAGAGAGACCATACGGGGGTACATCAGAGCATGACTCAGACCGGGAAGAAATGTGATGAGCTTATACTGCATTGCTTCTTTCCTCCTGATGCAGTCAAGGCAGCTCACACCACAGCAAAGCATCACACCAAAGCTCACACCACAGAAGATCTGGGGACATTGTCCAGGTGAGTGAGGCGACAAGGCTGTGACATGGTTTGATAAGCACACAGCACCATATCAGATAAATCCCTCACCCCCAGCATGTGGGCCACAGGACGTTGGTGCTGGGGGCTGCGACTTGTGGGCTGCAACTGTTCCTGCTGTGCCATGGTACACATGGGATGTGGCACAATCTGTTGTTATTCACTTGTTATGACGGTATGCGATATGTTGCTGTCTAGCATCACGCTGCTGTGTGCCTCCATATTGCAAGGTAGTGCGCCAGAGCTGGCTAACTGCCCAACTTGTGTCTCTGAGCTGACCAGCTGCAGGTGTCAACACAGGCCTGTTACATCATGTGGTGTAGTGTAGCCTGCAAGACTCTCTGTGTGAATGTGTGTTGACCGGCTGCAGAGGCATCAATCCCATGGCTGGGCGAGTGCAACCCCATCAGCAACAGCAGGACACGGCATCCCCAGCAGCAGCAGCTTGACATGCAGGAACTGCAGCAGTGGCAGCACACAAGAAGCCGGTACACCCAGTCATCACCACAGCAGCAGCGGAATCGGCATATCCCTGCTGGTCCCAAGTTTGCACAACAGGCAGCAGAGATGGCGCTGCTGCTGCTGAGCAATTCTAGCACGGGGGCTGACAAGCGAGTTCTAGATCTGCTGTCCAGGTGGCTGAGGTGTGCTATCAGGCCAGGGGCGCCTCAGCCTGACCTTGAGCGGGCCAAAGCTGTTGTGGCAGCAGTAGCAGCAGCACCAGTGATGCCAGTGGGTGCTGGGATTCTCAGGAAGGACGCTCTGAGGGCGATGCTGCGGTGCGGTGACCTGGACCTGCTTACAGTCATCATATGTTGGTCGGACCGATTGGACATGTTGCCAGATTCGAATGATGATGAATATCTTGACCAAGAAGTGCCGGCACAGCAGAACCTCTTTGATGATGCTGAGTGGGCGCCGGGCATGCTGGGGCCGGACGGTCAACCACTGCCTGTGCCAATACCTGGGGACGATGATGACGATAATAATGATAATGTCCTTGTTGACATCCTGATGGATCTTGACTAACGCTTACGTGCTCAAGCAGCATGTGATGCAGCATATGAAGGATGATGGGTATGCTGTACAGTGTGGTGTGTGAGTCACTCGTCAGTTGGTTGTACGGTGCTGAGAGCATGCTCAGGCAGTACTTGGAGTATGTATTGGAGTGATCGTAAAAGAAATTGAGCCATGCAGCAAGTCCAAGTGACTGTGCTTACACCAGTGTTGCAAGTGTTACTGTTGCTGCTGCAGAACTTCAAGTATATAGTATGGCTACTGGGCTATTAAACCATCTCGTTGCCCACATACTGCTCAGCAGCCTGAGGCTCAGCTGGAATTGATTCCGGATATGTCCAGAGCCTCTGGCAACAGTTGCAACTGGCCATGTTTCATGACATGTACATGGCGACAGTCACTTTCAACAAATCTTCTCATTATTTGTGGATTATGCCAAAATGATCGAGAGTCTCAAGTGTGCACCGTCTCACAAGAGGTTACAAGCCATCAATCATGTGAGTGCTGTGTGACAGAGGGGAGCCTGAACTTGTCAGGGCCTTTCAACAATATGATAAGACAGACAATGACTTTGACGACATCCATTGCCCAAAACAAATCTCGGATCTGCAGATGCAACAGCAGCCCTGCCTGTGACAAGGGTTCCAATGTTCACACTGGCAGCCACCCAGTGAACAGCTCACCATGCCACAAACAGGACGAGCACATGTGCAATGTACATTGCTGAACGGTATATGCAATTCACCAGGAACAGCCACACTATATGAAGGCATGGAGCGCATAGCCCACCTTCCCACCACCCAGCCGGCCCGTGCCAAACGGAGCTTGTTTGGTAACCCAACAACATGCTGCAGGGACTACAAGGAAGCATCATATTCAACAGACATCTCCACAAACATCCCAGATTGAAGTGGCCAGTTAGCAAATACACAAACAACACACAGTGTGCAGCAGTATGCATCCAGAACCAAGCCTGGCTTTACAACAGATGCCAGCTGTTGAGTCAAGTTGTGGTAGGCAATGATGTGGCATGCAGGCACCTCGTCAGATCATGTGTCACAACACCAGGCTCCTTTTTAACAACTTATCACAAAATTACGCTTCTAAAAGCAGTGCATGCAAAGTGCTATAGCAGTGTGTTCCCATGCCCATCGCACTCCACTCCACTGCAAGTCATAACACCCCCCTCTCCATTCCCAGCTGCAGAACAGGGTATGTAGCAATTAAGCCAAAAAAGCATGCAGCCATTATCACTTCAACACAGGCAGTACAGGCTCTAAGATGTGGCAATTGAGTGCAGGCTAATTCCTTGACCCTTGTGCAGATTGCATCCTCCCATCCCAGAAAACATGAACTAGTCACAAAGGAGTTGGGAAGCATCTAGAGAAACAGTCACTTGCAGACACCAGCCGCTGGCAGTTGCTACACCTTCAAAGCATGTTGACAGTCGACATGTCCAGCAGTGCTCATTACTGCCACCCTTAAAGCTGATCTATCTGGCTATATCACTTGGCCTGATTGGTCCAGTCAGCACACTGTCACACCAACAAGCAAGCTGTACAACCCAACATAGACTCCAGACACATCACATCTACCAGACCAGCCCGCACCCAGCCACCACAAGCCGTCTTCTCCACACTGGACCTATCGATGGCAGCCAGCCCCAACATCAGCAACCTGCAAACGGTCTAGCCAGTGCTGACTGCGAGTGCACATTCAGGTATACCTGAACCTCAAAGCACCCAAACACACTGACATGTGCCACTCACGACAGGCTGTCTCTACCTGTCCTAACCCCTCATAGTGAGCTTATCCCTGCTGCAATACCTTTCTCCCTAGTTGCTCCCGTGCACTGGGACTCTCCTGGTGAAGGGTTGGCTGCAGATTGGGCACAGACTGCCAGTCAGCTCTAGAGCCTCGCTACACTGCAAGCAAGCCACCAGGTGCTTACACGGCAGCAACAAGATCCTCCTGGCCTGCATTTGACAGATGGCACACAGCTTCTGGTCAATGTCCTGCTGCTTCTGCTGCCGACCTTGCTGGTGCTGCTGAACAGTGGGGTCTGCAGCGGCGGCTGCGGCAGCAGCTGCTGCTGCCATGGCAGCAGATGGGTAGCCGCTCGAGTGTACTGCCATGAGCGCTGGCTGCATGATGGGTTGATGCAGCATCTGCAGGTGCTGCTGCTGCTGCCTGAACATCTGCTGCTGCAGAAACTGTGGCTGCTGCATCCACATGTGCTGCTGCTGCATAGCTGTTGCTGCCGGGTGCCTCTGCTGCATCTGGTACTGCAGGTGCTGAGGAGTCAAAGCAGCCAGAGCTGGACTCAACATTGCATTGGAGCCATTCAACATCGCAGAAGCAGCACCTGCACCTGAGGGAGCACCACCTTGTGATCCAGCTGCCACAGCTGCCGCTGCAGCTGCAGCCGCTGTGGCTGCCACCGTAGCATCACGGGCTGCTGCTGCTGCAACAGCCGCTTGAGCAAGAGAAGCTAGTCCGCTGCCAGTAGGAGATGGAGCAGCAGCTGGTGGGCCGCTGGTTGGTAACTGCACCCCAGGTAGTGGACCTCTGCCTGCTGCTGCAGAGCCCAGGCCCGGAGGAGGGCCCCGGCCACTAGCAAAAGCACCAGCTGGTGCACCCACACCAGCACTGCCACTGCACAGTCTACCAGCACCACTGATGTTGCCACTGCTGCTACTGGCGCCACCGTTGGCACTGCTGCCAGCAGCTGATCGTCCGCCACGGTAGAGCTGAGCAGGTTGTGCTGGAGTGGCTGTGCTGCCAGTAGCACCAGGAGCATCAGCAGACTGTCCAGCCGCACTGCTCACAGCTGTGATACCACCACCTGCTGCTGATGATGCTGACCCAATGCCAGGCGGCTGCAAGGGTCCGCTGCCAATAAGCCCACTACTGCTGGCAAGTCCACTGCTGACTCTGTTCTCAGGGCCTAACCCAGCACCACTGTTGCCCCTGTCAACCACTGTAATACCGCTGCTGCTAGGGACGACGCTGCCGCTGCCAACCAAGCCAGAGTTTGACCTGTCAGGTGCACCAAAGCCGGCTCCCAAAGTAATGGAGCCTGTGTCTGAAGGACCAATGCTGCTGCTCACAGCCAATCCACTGCTGCCAGCTACAGCATTGCTACTGCTCCTGTCCAAGGCATTGACAGCAGGGGTGCCAACAGAGCCCAGACTTCCCACAGGACTTGCACCCAACCCCAGAGCAGAAACCCCAGCAGGGCTAGACCCTGGTGTACCCTCACTGGCACCCCTGTTGAACCAGAACTGAGCAGCAGGCAGATTGCCCTGCCACAAGCTGTTCACATGCTGCACAGGACCCCGCTGCCGCTGCTGGGCATCTTCTCCTGCTGCTGCTGCTGCAGGAGCTGCAGATTTGGATCCTCCATGCGGCCCTGGTGCTGCTGCTGCCAGTGTGCTCACCGCTGCTGTATCCCGCTCTCTGTTGCCTGAGGGGCCAATGGCGGCCCTGGCACCAGTGGGCGGCCCAACAGGGGTGCCTCCCAGTGCAGCAGCACCTGGAGGTCCTACTGCTCCTGACACTGCTGCTACACGTGCTGCTAGCCCAACCTGAGGTGCGGGCACCTGCAGGTCCAGCAGCGGGGACAGCTCCGACACAGCAGCAGCAGCAGCAGGTGCTGGTACAACCTCATCAGTCAGAGGTGACAACTCTTGTGGCTGCCGCTGCGGGCGCCTAGGGCTCTGCAGCACCGGGGTTGAGGCAGCTGCAGATGCCGCCTGCTGCCTGAGCGCTGTTGCTGGGTGCTGATGCATGCTCTGCGCGCTGTGTACGCTGTGCATGCTTTGGGTGCTGTGTGCACTGCGGTCAGATCTGGCAGGGCTGCCTGGCAATAGCCCCTGCTGCTGCTGTCGGCTGGCTGCTGCCATTGGTGTTGCTGCAGCACTCACTGCCTCTGCTGCTGCTGCTGCTGCTTCAGCAGGTGTGGGGCCAGACAGCCTGATGGGAGGTGGGGGAGGTGGGGGAGGGGGCGGCACAACATCTGACCGCAGCAGCTGCTGCTGGGCCTTGCTCCTCTGGTGATGTCTGGGCGACAACACACCACCTACCCCTCCTTGCTGTTGGTGCTGCTGCTGTAGGGGTGGTTGCAGTGTTGCAGCAGGAGCGGCCCAGCCTCTGGGCTTCTGCACAGCACCCTGCTGCTGCTGCTGCTGCTGTGTAGTTGCCCTGGTGGGCTGTTGCAGCATCTCAGCAAAAGTCTGCAGCTGTGCTGCTGCTGCTGCTGCTGCTGGCACTGCTGGCTTTTTGACCTTCTTTCCAGCCTGCTGCCAGTCCTGGTGGGGAGGTGCCACCACAGCTGCCTGCTCCGGTGTTAGTGCCATCACCTCTGCCTGTTCCTGTTCCTGTGCTGCTGCCGCTGCTGCTGCCTCTTCCCTCTGCTGTCGTAACATGCGCTGGTGCTCTAGCTTCTTCTGCTGCCTCCTGCTAATCACTGGCTCAGGCTGTGGCTGCTGCTGTTGAGGCTGCTGCTGCTGCTGCTGAGGCTCCTGCTGGCTGCTGTTCACCTTCATCCAGGGTTGATCCACAACAGCATTCCTTGTGGCAGCTGCTACATGCTTGTTCACCACAGGTGACTTCAACCCACCTGAAGCCGAAGCAGATTGCTGCTGCTGTTGCTGCTTCTTAGCTGGTGTGTGCTGCTGCTGACGCTGCTGTTCTGCTTGCTGAAGCTGCCGTTGCCGCTGCTGCTCCAGTTGCTGCTCTTTCAGCCGGGCTTGGATCTGCTGCTCAAGCTTTGCTTGCTGCTTTGCCAAGTCATGCAGAGATGACTCTTCCTCAGAAGAAGACTCAAGCTGCTGCTGCCCTGCTGCTGCCTTGACTGCTGAGGGCCCCAGCTCGGCTTCACTCCTGGCACCAGAGGCCGCACCATCCTCCTCTTGACTGGACCCTGCTGCTGCTTTGCTGCCCTGCCTAGCCAGCGCTTTCTGCTTCTTCTTGTCTTTCTTTTTCTTCTTTTTGCTGCCGATTGCAGCTGCAGCAGCTGACTCAGCTCCAATCGCATCAATGGCCGCGGCAAGTGCATCAATGTCTTCGACGTCAACCTCATCAGGCACACCGCAGTCCACAGCACCATTACTGGTAGCTGCTGTGACATCCCCCAGCATGTTGCCCACACCAGAGCCCTGCCTTGTTGGAGCAGCAGAAGGCGGTGCAGACCCTGCAGCTGCTGTGGCAGCAGGGGCAGGTGTTGTGCCAGGACTGCTGCTCCTTGCTGCTGCTGGGACCATTGCACCGCTGTTGCCAGCTGCAGCATCCGCTGCTGCTGCTCCAGTCGAGGCGCTGCGCTGCATGAGGAGACCTGCTATGCCAGTTGCTGCTGTTGGTGGCAGTCCGCTGCGCAGCTGCTTGCCGCGCTTCTCTGCCAGCTTCAGGCGCCATTCAACATGGGACGGCTGCAGCAGCAGCAGGACAAAGTAATAAATATGCATGACACCACCACTGATCTGTGCAGCTGCAACGGCATCCCTAAATTGCATATGCGGCAAGCCATACAAGTACCAGCCATACATTCACCTGCCATTGCAGAATGCTGCCCCTACCTTGTTAGTTGTTATGTTACAGATCCATTTGACTACATCACCACCAGCAACACCCCTAGCCGTCTTGCCATGTGGCCAGCTGCAGCCAGCTTCCACCAGCTTCACCACAGCTTCCAGGTGACCCCAGTAGGCAGCAATCTGAGCTGGGTTGCCCTTATCAGGGTCTGTCACCTCATAGCTGGCACCAGCAGCTGCAGGGTGCAGGACATAAAGCAGCAGTGTCTAGGTGTCATAAGCACATACCGACAGGTGCAACAGGACACAGCAGGTGCTGCTTGGCAAGACCCAGAGTAATAAGCACTCCTAATACTGCCAATAGGATGCAGCGACACTTGTCAACCAGAAACTTCTGCTTCCGGCTCTGCTTCCGCTGCCTTGATCACACGCAAAGCTGCAAAGTGACGCAGAAACCCAGAGTTATGAAGTTCCAAGGAGTATCTCACCCAGCAGTGCTTCTATGGAGTCGACACACCCTCTGCTAGCAGCAATCATGAGAGCAGTCCATCCCCTGTTCTCAGGTAAGTTGAGGTCAGCGCCAGCCTGAGCCAACACACGGACAACCTGCATGCAGCAGCACAAAAAAGCTTGTGATTGTCACTCAAGTTGTGCTGTTGCCAGAGCAAAAATGAAAAGCAGATGTGATGAAGCTTGAAAATCACACCAGCTAGAGAGCTAAAAAATTAAATGTGCCTCATGAAGCTGCATAAAGTTCATTTCTAACACATACAGCCCGAATATGGCTCATGAACCCCATTCCCCCTATTTCCCGCCCCTCCACTATGTATCAAGACCTGCCCACCTTTGGGTGCTTGGTCTCAGCCGCTGTGTGCAGTGCTGTGTAGCTAGTCTTGCTGTTTACAGCATTCACCGGGCACCCAGCATTCAGCAAGCTCTGTGCAAGCTTCTCACGGCCATGGAAGGCCGCACCGTGCAGCGCTGTGCCCCCTCGGCTACCAACAATGTCCGCCTTGGCGCCGTTCTCAAGCAACAACAGCGCAGCGGACTCTCCACCATCATCTGGTGCATTGGCAGCCAGCCACAGGGGTGATGTTCCGTCCATGCGGACTAGATTGACGTCGGCGCCGTTGTCAATGAGCTCCTTGATGACATCAGTGTGGCCGTAATAAGCAGCACAGGTCATGGGAGTCTCACCTGCATATGACATGACAGTCTGAGGGTCACTTTACCAACTTTGGTGGTCAATGATGCGCAACAACGAACAGCGAGCAACTTGGAAGGATACTGCACCCAGGAGTCTCTTTCAGCTGGGCCAATGCCTGGCTTCCAGTTCTGGGTTGGATACTGTATGTGCCCAGAATCAAGCATGCAACCTTTCACGTATGGCACCAGGAGGTTAGATGCAATGAACATACCAAAGAGCGGCACCTGCACCTCAAAGACCGTCAGTACAATGGCAGCTGCCACCAGGTGGTGACAGCAGGCAGCTGCATCCTCTAAGCCATACTTACAGTTGTAAGCGCCGTCATCATCTGGGTCCACATCCTCACTGCTCTCCAACAGGTCCGCAACCACGTCCGCACTGCCACTGTTTGCCGCTATGTGCAGCCCGGTGGCCCCGCTCGCCGTGCGACTGGTCTGATCTGCACCCGCTGCTAACAGCAGCTTCACAATTGGACTGCTGCCCGGCCCTGCCTTCTTCCAGAGCTGCTGCTGATCATAGAAGTGTGCCAAACAGATCTTGCTGCGTGTGCTAGATGTTGTGATTGATCCCGCACAAGCCAGGTGCAGTGGACGAATCCCACCTGGTGCCGCAATATCTGGCGAGGCGCCAGCGGCCAGCAGCTGCTTGACCATGTTTGTCTTGTGACCAGCTATAGCATAGTGCAGCGCTGTCCATTTGGCTGCTTCATCTACACAATCTATATCTCCGGTGTGCTGCTGCAACAGGTGATTATCAATGACATCCTGCAGACATTCAGGGTTTGCAGTTCATCAATGTTGGCATCCGCATGCGAGCCTTGCCCTGCAAGTGTCTGAGGCAGGATCATGTCCTGCAGGTCATCATGCAAGGCCCCGAACAACCACAAGGGCACCACGATGCTGCACACAGCATCAGGTATACATGGTCATGTCAGACATTCCTTGCTAAGTCGTTGCCCCCTTGCTTGCTGACAGGATCCTGGCTTCAACAGTGCAGTTGGTTAAAGCTGCCCCGGGCCTCACCTCTGACTTCTGTGACGCATCATGGAGGGGGGTGCTCTTCCGTTTAGCAGCTGGAGCAGCAGTCTTGCTGGCAGTAGCATTAGCACCACCGCCCTCTGCTCGATTCCCGCCATTATCTTTCCCACCACCCTTCCGCCCGCTGCCGCCATTGCCATTGCTGCTGCCACCAGCACCAGCACCACCGCTGCCAGAGTCACCAGCTGCACCGCCGGTCCCACCAGCCCCTGCACTGCTGCCCTGATCACTGCCGGCACCACCAGCCCCGCTGTTGCTGCCACCTTGGCCGCCGCCTTGCTGCTGATTGCTGCTGCCGCTGCCGCCGGCTCCTCCTGCACTGTCACAGCCGCTGGTTGTGCTGCTGGCGCCACCTGCTGTTGCTGCATTGCCACCGGGTGCAGCATCTGCCGCTGCAGTGAGCGCCACAATGGTCTTGCTGCCCCCGCTGCTGGTGTTGTGATGCTGCTGTATGCTGTTAGCGCGTGCTTCTGCTCCACGTCGCTCAGCACGCTTGAGCCGCTTGACAACATCCTCAGCCTGCTTGAACAACAACACACAAACACATAACCATCATACGGCTTCTATACCTTGCACTTAACAAACTCCTCAAGACACAGCATTCGCACAATACTCGTTCACAACTGCAGGTGCATTTGCAGCGAGACTGGGGTGCTGTAATCAGAGTAATCAGCCCCAACAGCACAGCCCAGGGCAGCAGAAAGATGGCTGCCCAGCAGGCCCACCTGCATGTCAGTCTTCTGTGCCAGCAGCTGCACGACATCCACTGGTGCTCCCAGGCCGCTGTTTGCCTTCTTGCCATGCGGCCAAGTGCAGCCCGCCTCCACCAGCTTCTCAACCACCTCCATGTGGCCCACTGCTGCTGCCATCTGAGCGGCATTGCCAGTGTTTGGGTCAGCCAGCTGAACATCAGCACCAGCAGCTGCAGCACACAGATTCAGAAGGAGATCACACCGCTGACCTCCATAAGTGACTCAACCACAGGGCAGTGCTTTAGAATAACTAATTCATGACTGTAAGCGCAACTTGGTGTGTTCTAAAAGCAGAGTGAACTCCACAGGCAACCACTTATGGTGGTTTCAGCACTGGCATGCGTTCGTACCTAGCAGCAACTGCAGATGCTCCAGTGACCCTCTAGTTGCAGCATACATCAAGGGACTCCAAATGGGGTTGGCATTCCGCAACAGATTCACATCTGCCCCCGAAGCCAGCAGCAGTCTGATGACATCAGTCCTGCTGGCCTCACTGGACACAGCAGCATGCAGTGGCGCAAAACCCTCTGTGGGGTGCAGCTCGTCCGGGTGCGAACCAGCTTGTATGAGCCTGGCACACAGCTCCACATCACCTCTTGCTGCTGACATGACCAGAGGTACTGGGAATGGGCTGTTCTTGTTGGTGTTGTTGTCGGGCTTTGCTCCATTGTCAAGAAGAAACAGCGCAGTCTTGGCATCTGCATATGCCGCTAGGTTCAGAGGCGTGGTGCCATCTTGCCGAGTCAGGTTGACATCTGCTCCCCCAGCCTCTACTAGTGCTTTCACGGCTTCAAAGTGACCGCAATAAGCTGCACAGGTCAGGGGCGTTTCACCTGCAGGAGCAGGATGACAAAATTCAGCTACGTTCCTTGGCCTGGCACTGGCAAGGACTGTTGCTTGCTGATGAACAAGTCAAGCAGCTAGGGACTGCAACTGCATGGCATACATTTGCACCTGGCAGGTTGACACCCACAGGTGGCATTGCAGCTGTCGAGAGCCTTGAAGCTCAGAAAGAACAACCACACATTGGCCCTACTCCTAAATCTTGTTTCAACCGTGATATTAAGGGAATCCTGATCAACGCCATCAGAGGCGTCCCAAGCGCGTACCTATGAGCTTACCCTTGTAGGCCCGGTTTTCGCGTGCATCACCACCTGCTTTGACAAGTGCACGGATCACGTCACCACTGTTACTGCATGCTGCTATGTGCAGTGCTGTTGCATCACTGGCTGTGCGTGCATTGACATCTGCACCTGCATCAAGCAACAGCTGCACTACAGCTGCATTGCCAGGACCCTACAGCACGACACCAGGAACAGAGCACACAGCAGCACCCAATCAGTGCTTCAAGAAGGGTGCAGCTGCTACACTTGCAGGGTGCAGACAATGCTTCTAGAAGGGAAGATTGACTGACAACAAGCGTGTTGGACCAGGCAGGGTGGTATGCTGTACAGCCGTCAAAGCAAGCATCCCTATCAGCTCCCTGCGGCCAGCCAACCACAGCCTCATGCACCAGCTAGGCATGAGGTAGTAAACCTGACACCAAACGAGTGTCATAATTGTATAAGCAAGGTCAGATATCTCATTTCAGACTGCAATTTGCACCTACCTGGGTTCCCCACAGGCGCTGCTGATGATAGAAGCCTCCCATCATCAAGCTCAGCGCCGTATGTGCGGTTACATATAAAGTCTTGTCAGCACACGCCATGTGCAGCAGTGTGAAGCCACCAGGGCCCTGCAGCTGCTGTGCTGCATCTGGACGCACAGCCGCCAAGGCTGCTTTGACTGCATCTGCATCCTGTGCTGCTACTGCTGCCACCAGGTCTTTCTCAGCTGCATCAGCTGTCTTGAGATCCTTGCTAAAGAATGCAACAAGGATCTCATCACGTGGCCCCTGAATGGACTGTGTGAAAGCACAGCAAAGAGCAATAGCAGGCATATTGGCTGACAAAAACACTTGCCTTCTGCTGTAATACGGCACTTACATCTGCAGTTATTGCTTAGTGTGTGCTGCTGGATTTCAGCATAGGCACAAGTTGCAGCTCGGGCGCTACTAGAAGGCACATAGTGTACAGTAGACGGCAATATGCAGCTAATGCCTGGATCGCTGAGCAGTCACCAGCAAGATCTGCAGGCGACACCAATCATGGTGGCAGCAGGTTGTGGCATAAGCTGGATCAGAACCCACCAACTGGCCCAGCCCACTGTCCAGCCCTTCTAGGTCGCTCTGAGCATCCTCAAACGTCTCATTGTCCCCAGACACATCCCCACTGCTTGCTAATGCACTGCTGGCATGGGCAGACCGTACACCAAGCACCTCCAGCAAATCTCTGCTAGTCAAAGCCTGAGTGTCTCCAGGACCGCCAACACCCTGACTGCCAACACCACTACTGGCTGCTGCTGCACTGGGACCTGCTAACTTCGCTGCTGCTTTACCCAACTTCCCCCGGAACACTTCCATCCACCCACCCTTGGCAAAAAGCTGCTGGCTTGTCGCTGCGGCTGTTGCTGCTGCAGCGTCTCGCTGCTTGTGTGCATTGCTGTTGCAAGCAGGTGGAGAATTGCTCAGCAGCCCAGCAGTGGCTGCTGCGATGGCACGTGTGCCAGGCTGCTGCTGCTGGTGGTGGTTGTGGTACTGATGCTGCGGGTGGTACTGCTGCTGGCTGTTGCACAAAATATTGCTGCTGCCTGCAATAGCTGCTGCTGCTGCTGTTATGTTGGAGGCATCTTGTGCTACTTCGATGAGGGGCAGCGGTCCCTGGCCCTTCATCGCTGCTTCAAGCGCCTGCTTGAATGCTAGCACAGCTTGCTGCACCGACCCTGGGTCTAAGGAGCAAAAGGGGCAGCTCTTGTCATTGCACTTCTCATGGGCTGCTACTGCAGCTTGTACTACTTGTAACGTGGAAGAACAGATGGTTGATGCTGCTTGTGTGAGTAGTTCAACCTGCACCACAGGGGGGTACCAGCAGCAATACACATGGTCACCAACAACACAGAAGCCACAGCATACTTGTATGACGTCTGCATGTTGCAGAAGCAGCCTGCCGCCTCCGTTGAACACATGACAGCAGATGTGCGGCTGTGACAGCCCTTGATATAGAGCCATGTTATGCAGACATACAACATATGCCACATCGTCCTTCAGATAAGCACTGGAAGGGGCAACATCTTAGACAGCAGGTCACCTGTGCTGATGCCGAAGGACTACCAGCAGCATCTGCAGCCCATTCCACTGCAACTGGCGCTGAAGTCAGTGACAGCAGGGCCTGTAGTGGCATTGATTTCAGGTCAAGCTTTGTTGCAACTGACTTGCGCTTGCTGCCGTGCCTACCGCCACTGGCCCCTTCAGTGCATGATCCACCACCGCCGCCACCACAACCTGCTGTTGTTGATGCTGATAAGCTGCTGCTTGCGCTTGGCAAGGCTGCCATTGCCGCAGATCTTCCCCCAGCACTTGTTGTGCTGCTAACTTGTCCATGTATGCTGGCTGGTCGTTGTGATACATCACCTGTAGGTATTGGAGGCAACTGGCAGGTGGTTGGCTGGGCAAAGCCTGCCAGTGCTGCTTTTGGCAGTCCCCCAACCCATTGACCACTGTGCAGCTCTTCATATCCTGTGCCTGCTGTTGATGCTGCATTGGCACCGGGCCTGCTTTTTGGCCTTGTTGCTGCAGCAGAGCCACACTGGCGACCAGGAGGATCTGTGCTGCTGCAACCGCCACTAACGACATTACTGCCAGCTGCTCTTGTCCTATCGTCATGGTCAGCTGTTGCACCATCATTTGCTGATCCAACGGCTGCAGGTGGTATTGTCGCTGCTGTACCTGCAGGGTGGCTGCCTGCAGGAGCAGCTGCGCTGCTGGGCCCTCCAGATTTGCTGCCAGGCTTGGAGGCTGACTGACGGTTTGCAACTGCTGTACTAGCTCCTGATGCTGCTCGGAATTTAGCTGCCTTGTTTGCAGCGCCTGAAGGCATAGCCCCACAACCAATAGTGTGTTGCTGTAGCTGCACTGCGTGCTGTCCTGCCACACTTCAGGACTGTGTAGAGCACAACCAGGTTGTGCTGAGAAAGATTCAGTGGATGCAGCAGCACTACTGCACGCGGCTTTCATTCAACCTGGACGCCAGGCATCCACCTGACGCTCACAAGAGCGTGCCCAAGGTCTGCTGCTACAGGTCACTGCTGTGCCGCCCTGCTGCAAGCTGCGCAGCTACAAGTATCTGCTAGCGATTGACCAACGGACAAATGTAAGCTGGGCTGCGTGCAACGAAACAAACGGCAGGGAGGAGTCAGTAGGGCGTCGTTGTGCTGCCTTCGCTTAACCGCTGCCATGCAGCGACGTTGACAAGACACCACAGCAAGAGCAATGCATAGTTGATGATTGATTTGCCAAAAAGACTGCTAGATAGATGGGCACCCGAGATCAGGATAAACTCTGATGTGAAGCCTGAATAAGCAAGGTCCAAAATGATCTTCAAAGATACTCCAGCAATCACACCTGTTTGTCTAGATTCGCGTGGAGCAAAGGCCAGAACTCGTTGGTCGGTTCACAGGCAGGAACACAAGCGCTGGTGTGGAAACTGAAGTTATTTTACTGATCAGTTGAGTGGAGATTGACATTTTGAGCACGCTAAAGCTCGGTAAGACAGAGACGCACACTGTTGCACCCCAAGCAGCCAAGCGACGCGCGCTTGCACACCCAAGTTGCAGTAAGAAATTGCTTTTGAAGCTTTTTTGACTGTATACAAGCCGCGTCGCAAATAGCTGATGCATCATGAGCCCACCCAACCATCGCTGCTGCCGAGATTACGGCCCTGTGGCACTACGTTGCGATCGGTGCCGCAGGAGTCATAGAGAAGAGACAGAGATTTACGTACATTTGTGGCTGCAGCGCATGCGCCTCCGGATGCCTTGTTGCTGGCGTAGAGTCTGCAGTACACCTGTGTACTGGCTGCTGTACTGCTTGCAGCCTGCAGTATAGTGATCATGCTGTACCAGCAAAAATGCCAGGGGAAGAGACGTTGGGTATGCCAGGCGCACTTCTACTAAGCACACCATCAGCAGCAGCAAACTCCATGCTCAACTTGCTCAAGAGATTTACCCCATGCAACAGCTCAAGTTGTAAATCACACGAATGTAACCGTATTATGTGGAATTGCGGGACCCTGGCAGTAAGGCCCAGCGATATCATATGAGCCTGACTTCCAAAGCAGCGGTCAAAGGCTCCTGTGCAGTGCAGGCTGCTCATGGCTGCTTACTACTCCCGAAGCTGATGTTTACTGGCTACCAAAGGCTTGGGTCTGTAAGCTTTAAACACTCCCGGAGTCATCCCGTTCGGCACTACCATTCTTGAATCTGGATAAAGTGGCACTTCAAGTCAGTGACCCAGATGCAACAATGGCTGTGCCGAACCGGATGACCCTAACGGGACAAAGACAGCCCGGCATCAACCAGGCCTAGCGCCCAGGAGTTCCGGTTCCAGCACTCATCCGTATCTGCCTGCAGAGAGCTGTCAGTCTGCAGGTCCTGAAAATAGTCCATTCAGATTGAAACGACACAACATGTACACAACATGCACAGTTTCAAGCAGTATGCTGGTGGGAAAATACAGCTTGCCTGTATGCAAGGTCCTTGAGCACTTGCAATAATGACCATTGTCACACCCTTGAATGCTGGCAATTTGCCTAGCTTTTGACATACAACTGCTTGCAAGGTGCAAGCCTGGTTTATTTCAAATAAGTACTAAGTTAGTACTAGTGCCTAGCTTGAACTCTCAGACCGTGTGCGTCTCTTCACAGTTGAGTGCACTGTAGTGCAAGCTCTTGAGCACAAGTGGCTGCAAGTGGCAGCAACATGTGATATGTTGCAAGTCTGCTGAACTGTGGCAGGTGCTGTCCACAGCCAAATATCCACAAGTTCCAATTATGCATAATATATACT
Source organism: Coelastrella sp. MACC-549 (assembly GCA_018290735.1). Classification (NCBI taxonomy): domain Eukaryota; kingdom Viridiplantae; phylum Chlorophyta; class Chlorophyceae; order Sphaeropleales; family Scenedesmaceae; genus Coelastrella; species Coelastrella sp. MACC-549. Next base: position 98,241 of record JABEVS010000003.1, read on the forward strand.
CAGCAGCCTGTGCTTCAATCTGCAGTTGTGCTGCAAAGCACAAGGCTGTTGCCAAGCAAAGAAAGGCTATGTAAGGAACACCCACAGCGACTACTGTATAGCTGGCAAGCCAGTAAGCACAGACCCACTGGACCCTGTAGACAACATACACCATCAAGTTCCTGTCCCAGATGCAGCGCACCAAACTGCATAAGAACCACGCAATATGCTTAATCTTGCTGGAACATGCCACCTGTTTCATCCTGTAATCACAGCAGCAGTAAATCCATTACATCACACTGGCCTTCACAACTATAGTTGACCACCACAGAGACTACTCTTCATGTACCACATAAGCATATCAAACTTGTCACAAAAACAGGATCTGCAAACGAGCACAGACCGTGCATATCACCAGAAGTGCAACTCAATACAGCAGTCACAGTGTTGCTACATCGCTAAGTTCACTGTGGCTTGCGTGCAGTGATCAAATTGAACTTCACCAGCCCAATCTTAAAGCCTTGTGCCATCAGTGGCATCACCATTGCCCCCTTGATGGTTGTCCAACCAGCTTTGAGCAGTCCCAATATGCCACTGCTGGTCATGGCACTCTTGATGACCTCACCCCAGAAGGGGGCCACCTCATTGGACCAGTCAGCAACCTTGATATCAGTCAGACCCTGAGCCTCTGCAAGCATAAACTTGATTAAGTTGGCAACTCCGCACTGTGTCGACAGGTATTAACCCACTGAACAGGCAGGTAATCACAGGACACATCCTAGCAGCAGGAAACTTCTTCAAGGAGTAGTACCTGCTTGGGTTGGTGCCTCTCTGCTGTTGTGACTTGGGAAGAACATTGCAAGCCATGCACCTAGCGTATACCTACCAAAGAGCCTTTTGTAGTCATCTATTGAGCACCAGGCAGGCAGATAATATGCCTCACAAATGCGATCCAGGAGAGCTTGCTCCTCAGGGTTCAGGCTCTGCTCATCCGGCTGCAGGACTCTGCAGGTTTCACATCACAAGTGCAATAGAAGAGTTCAGCCTCTTTGACACATGATAATTCAGCTACCCAAGAAGCTGGGGGCTCTACCCTACATCCATATTGGGGCTGTTCGGCTCACCTGTGGCACCAAGTGACAATAATGATCACCCCTCCCGGCATGCACACTCGCACAAGCTCGTTCACAAACTGCTGCTTGTTAGGCATGTGCTCCCCGCTTTCCAGAGACCACACCAGGTCAAAGCTGCCATCGTCAAAGGGCTGCTGCAGTGCATCTGCCACCTGAAAGCTGCACTTGTCCCCCAGACCAGCCTTCTGGCTGAGCTCATTGGCACGTGCTGCTTGCACTGAGCTGAGTGTGATGCCAGTTGCTTTACAGCCAAACTTTTTGCTGATGTGCCTGCTGCTGCCGCCTATGCCGCAGCCCACATCTACCATCTGCCACGAAGCAAACAATGCAGCATGAACATGCGTATGTAAAGTGACCTATGAATTGATGCCAAGGCAAAGGGCATCAGTAGATGAAATAAACAGGCCGGGTGCGTTTTTGCGCCTCTGCTTGCACCTGCCTTATGCCAGCATGCAAGGGCTGGTCAAGGGCTGGTCAAGGGCTGATCAAAAGAAAGATACCAACATCATCTCGAGGCTGATCTCAATACATTAGAACTTTCGTTATGCCAGCTGCAAACAGCTGCAGGCATAGAAAAGACCAACTCACTGAGTCTACTGCTGTCACCCCGGCCCAGCTGAGGGTCTCCTCTATCATGTCTATCTGGGCTTGCTGGTTACTTTTGGGGGCCGCTCCAGCTGGGTAGTACCCTGCACATCATGCAACACGTTGACACCTCTGTCCATCGTCCGTTGAACATTTTGTTCCAGTGTCACCTGTGTCCTTTGGGTGACGCTGCATCAATACCACTGCTAACCTTCATTACTCACCATGCGCTGACCATTTTAGTCGAATTGATGTCTTATGAGTGGAGCCCTGATGGCCGGCTGCATATTGATACTCAGCCATATGAATGGTGCAAGCTTGGTTGCTGCTAGCTATCTGCTGCTGTGGGGCTCACCATGGTGCATATGCTCTCCCCAGACACTTTCCCACAGCGTGCTTGATTCATTGTAGAAGGTGGCTATCCCTTGGTTCAGCTCTTGTATCTATACATAAGAACATGTTTGTTTTCTGCTGTATAGCAATCAGACACAGCTGCTCCTACTTTGCCGCTTGGAGGCAAGTTGTACCAAACAGGTGCTGTTGTAGGCGTTTGGCTTTTGTACGGCCACCTACCTGCCCTGATGAGGTAATGGGCTTGAGTACATCGTAAACAGTGTTAGATGACTTCGTGTCTGTTTGCACAGCCTTCAAAGGAGTGCATACGCTCCTACGACGATGTTGCGCGATCGCTGAGAGCTGACCCTGCTGCTTAAGAGCGGAAGCCATAATATCCTTTTTGATCTTTGTGTAACAATATTATAGAACACTTTGGCAGCAGCAGAGCCAGGAGTACTTTAAGCGATAAGACGTGGTGACTAAAGGCAGGACCGACCACTGCGAGAGACTTGCACCAATGGATCGTGTGCTCTTTACACTTACTATCTCATCAAGCTGAACTGCATGCTAATCAGAAGAAGCTGCGGGTGCAGTGCTTGCCCTGAGCAGCCTATCCTCTGAACCCCAGTTAGGTGCTACACTTGTGCTGTACAGTCATGGCGTCCAAGGTGCCAGCTCAAGCAATTACTCTTTGGCTGCCAATCTGCCACAGCACTGCCACAATGACCAGCACATGCCAATATTTGTTAGCGAGTGGGTGCAGCAGGCTATACACCTAGATACAGGTTGAAACTTTTGGTAGGTGCCCACCACCAACTGCCAGTGTGGCACAAAGTGCCATCGGGGGACAACAATAAACGATACTATTGGCACCTGCTCGACCCACTATGTGCTATTCGGCCCTAACAGCTTGTGCGATTGTGATTGTGCTGCTGCAGCTGTCACCAAATAAGGAAACAGCAACACTGGTGGCACCAAAAGAAAATCACACACGCCCTTTTCATTTCACATGCAACCCTTTGAGGATGCAGAGCAGAAGAGTTGTGCTGGTACAATGGCCATTGAATAGTGAGCTTTGTAGTCTTCTTTTTCTACACCCAGATGGCATTCTAGCAACTTGGCAGGCACACAACTGAACAACTCAACCACCTGCTTAAATCAGCCTTATTTAACCCAGTGGGTTGGTGAATGACTGTTGCTGCAAGGTGCCCAGGACGACCTGCGCAACCCTCATTGTTCCAGCACTGCCTCATCAGTTTATGCAGTGCATACTAGAGATCAATCAGACAATGCCCTGTACATGCTGTGTCACGTCCAGGCCTTCTTCCTAAATGCTGTTAGTAACCAAATGCATGATGCAAGCTGAGCGTGCATGGTGGCCACTTCATTAGGGTGTACCAGCCATGGGCAATGACATAAAACAAACAAGTGCTTGTTTGACGACGTGCATTGATTGACATCATCATTGCCATAATGTACAACAGGATGTGCAGCATCTCATACATTTTACACAGTAACAGTGTACACACTGCCAGCTCTTATACAGTGTGCAAGAGTGCAAGGCATGCACCATTTGCTGAATTACAATGCAAAGCTCTTTGCTTGGCAGCTAGATGGACCCATTGTACAAAAGGAATACATGCTCCCATCTTCATGACTCCAGGCCATGTAGCTATGTACGTCTTGACAAAATGCACCGCTGGGCGGATTCAGCTGCAGGTGACAGGTAAGTGTGACTCAAAATGGGTGCATGCATGGCCTGTCACATGTTGAACACCAGAAGGACACTGCGCCATGCAAGGGCCCTCCTTTCACCGTCACGGCCTTCTAGCTGCAGCAGTCAGTGCTGGCAAAGGCTGCTATGCCCAGCTGCACCATGCACTGATAGCAATGCAGATGACAGCTTCTGCTCTGCAGCAGCCTTACATACCGTACTTGTCAATACAAACTGGCCCAATTTCCGTGACACTTGGTGGTGAGCTGCTTTCTACGAAAAGGATGTCGTTCCAGGTGGATGAAGGCATGTAGAAGCTGTTGTGCACAGTTGTCTCCTTTTCTCCCACTACCAGGTGCTGCTTCTTTGACTTTGTCAAAGCAGACGGTGGCTGACGGCTTTGTGAAGACCCTTTATTGCCTGTAGATGGAGTGTACTGCTTTGTGTTGACGGGCATGGCCAACGCCTGCACCCGTGTCATCAGAGGTTTGTTCCTGCAACACCACCGCTATCAGCACCCTCGTCCCTCCGCCCGGGCGTGTGTCATGACTCATCTTAGCTATAACGCAACATCTTACCTGCAAAGCATCGTACTAGCACTGCATGTGAACAGCATTCTGCGAAAACTTCACACCAGTGCGTGACCCATTGACGACATGCCCCTGCAGCGTCACGTTACGTACGTCTAGAAGCAAATGTATCTTGCATGCTACAAACTTGTACTGATGGGCGTTTTAAAGTGCATTTGAAGTGGAAGTTGCTGTACCTGTAGGGTCTTAACGCGGGACAGAGCGCAAAGCGGAACGTAAGATCGGCCCAGATCATCAAGTAATATGTACTAACATATTATGAGCATAGTCAACAAATTTTTACCCTCCACGCACGGTCCACTGTCAAGACTGATTCCAGCATATCTTGGTTCTCTGGCTTAGTGGTTAATTAATTCTGGTACAAAAACATCAAGACAACACACAGCTACAGGCGCAGCATGCTAGCTCAGAAGGGCATGCACCGTCCCTTTGGCAAGCTCAACACACGAGACAGCTACATTCGCAACCGGTGAGCGCTTGTGAGCTGCTGTCTACCTAAATAGAAACTATGGAAGGTTTCAGTTGTACATGCTCAGGGATCTCTGTCAGTGGCTCGCCTGATGACCTCTCGGCAAGCCTTCCCTCTAGCCAGTCACACACCGCAGCTCTGGCAGCAGAGTCGCACGGCAACCAGCCCAGCAGTCCCAATATATTTTCGGCAATTACCCGCCTCTGATACACCCTGCTGGTTCTTGTCTGCCACGCAATTGCATTGTTGGTAGTAGCAAGAGCAGCAGGGATAGCATTCCTTGATATCAAGGAAGCCCATCGATGGGCTACCACCTAGAGCTCTAATTGCAGTGATTGGCTACACATATGGTTGCTACGCGCGTGTTGTGTATGCATGTGTACATATTGGGCTGGAAAAAATGACAATTGGCCGCTCGTCAGGCTCACAGGTGACAGCAAAATGTCACCTGCAACAGCTTCCACAGTCCTAATTATCTACCCTTTTCTGCGGTGGTATGGTCTATGCCCGCATGTTGCTATGTATGCTGTAGTACACTATCCTTTTCTGCTTTGTGTCTGCAGGTGCAGAGGGCAAGTGGTAGTGCTAGCCCGCGAGCGCAGTGGCCCCTCAGGAATACATATTGATGGAAACAGCCCTACAAGCCCCAAAGGATGGGAGATCATGAGACAAGCTCTTACAGACGCAGGGGTAAGCGTGAGGCCATCTGCACTCTGCGGGAATACCACATACAGCAGCATGTAAGCAGCCTGTGTCTCTGACAACAGCAGTCAGTAAATTTTCCAGTGGTATCACCGAGACACTGGGCTGGATGCCTTATTCATCAGAAGTAGGCAGCTTCTCAGAGCACCTGGCACTGTACAAGCATCACTGCGTATGGAAATCTCTGAGGCTGTGTAGCACCTGATGTGCTCTGTTGGTACCCTTGCCCAGTCTTGCCATCAGAAACATGATCACAGCTGACATCCAACATGTGAGGTGACTCAGCGTCTATTTGCCCAGTAGCTGCAACGAGCTGCTGTAATGTCACTCCTGAGCAACAGTGAGCAACCTGGTGGTGCACAGTGCGCAGCTCATACAAGGTAGTATGCAGTCGACGGGTTCTGATATGCTGTCGCTGTGCAGGTGAAGATAGTGTCGCCACAGGAGGTGTCATTTGCGGCAGAGAGAGGCACGCTGGTTGTTGATGTACGGCCAGAACATGACTATGATGCGGTGAGTTGAGCACTACTAATAGTATCTGCCAAGCAACTGCATTCAGCTGGCTCCAAAGCCACCAGGGGTGTGGCGAAGGATGCAGAACATGTCTTGTCCGCTTGCAACTGTTACAGAGTATGCAGCAGCACATGGTGGGGTACAGGTTTGAGTCAAGGGCTTGCCAGGTAAGAAAGGCTGCTGTGCATGGTTGACAGTCGGCACTATGATGGTCAGAGTTGTTTGCAGGGTGCGTTGACTGCAGTAGGATGCTTTGACTGCAGTAGGAACCCACGTTCGCTTTGTACTGTGTAAGGTGCTGATGCACAATGCTGTCATTGTATGCTGTTGTGGGCTCAGGGCCATGTACCAGGAGCAGCAAATGTCCCTTTCTACCAGCCAATATCAGGATGGTGAGTCACAGAACCACACTCACATTCCACAGAACAGCAGCTGGAGGTACCCGCCAGTGATGGGCTACCCACTGTGTTGCACACGCCATTACTTTGTTTGGGTTATTGATCAAGTGACGCCCATTCTGCATGGCATTGCCTACCAGGTAACATTGGAGTTGTACTCAGAACTATGAGGAGAGCTTGTAAGCGTATGCTTACAGGCTAGTGGGGCAGCCGCTAACAAGCAACATTCATCCAGTACTGACCTGTGATGCTGCAGGAGCCCCTTCAAGATTGCACGACGTGTGGGTTATGCAATGTTCGGTGTCCTCAACGGGACAGAAGTCAATCCAGACTTTGCCGCAGGTTGGCACCAACAGTCAGCACCAGTGGCCTGTGTCAAAGCTCTGCTGCGCTGTTGCTGATGTGCTCAGCCATGTTGATTGTTTGAATATACCTGAGTTTGAGGCGGTCAGTATTGTGCACTACGGCTCATAACAGCCAACTTCCCTTCTTCAAGTGTGACAAGTGTTTGTACTGCCAGAGCATATGTGCCCCTTGTTCACTTTGTCAAGTCAGGCCTTGGCATCCATACCAAATGATGGGCTCAGCAGATGCACATCTCTGGCATGGATATCGCCATTAATCACCAGCCACCACCTGTCTCTCTGCTGCTCTGACCTCCCAGATGTGCAACAACTTATTACTGATCCTGACAAGGGGTTGATCCTCTACTGCTCACAAGGTGGTGTGCTGGAGTCAAATGAAAACTACAAAAGAGGGTGGCAAACCAGGTGGGTGCACTGCAGCTGTGGAAATGTTGACATACAACCCCTGATAGTGCATTGCGTAGGTAGAACACCGTCCTCAAGATGGTGTCAGCCACACTGACAGCCCTCATCCTGACCATGAGGCAGTTGCTGGTGGCAACCTCACCAGTTTCAAATATAGCAGCTAGTCTTTTCTGCAGTCAATGAGCGTGGTGCAGCTGGATCCATGTGCAGAGCCCTTCAGGCAGCTTGCCCAGTGGAAAAAGAGCAGTGTGGGTGTTCTTTGTGGGCACCATGACAGTATGATTCCATGGTGTTGGTAACATGTCCTGCTTGTCCTCATGCTGCTGCAGATCTCTGGTGGCTGCATACGATCTGCTACAAGAAGGCGTAACCAACATCTCCATAATGAAGGGTGGTTACACAGAGTGGGCAAACTCTGGCAGGTGAGCATACTACATATCCCTGAGGGGGCCGAGTCGGCACCAAGCAATGTTGCTAGACCCTTGCGCTCCTTGGGTGCTTCATTGCATGAGGTCATCGCTTTCTGCAGCCCCACTTCAAATGTAACAGAGTGGGCTTGCATTCCTTCCTTGAGGATGTCAACAGGGGCTGTACATAATACCGTTATGTCTTACAGCTGACAGTGCCGCCTGCCTGAGACAGCATCTGTCTTCATGGCATTTTGTGCCTATCTACTAGTCATGGCATATGGCAGCTGCTGAAGAAAGCAGCCAACTTACCTCCAGACGCATGCACCAGAATTATGCATGGCGACACCGCCTGGCTGGATGTCTTCTCCCCTTTCATGATGTCGGTGCTGTGCCATTGCGAAATGCCAATTCACTGCCAGTGAGTGATCACTGCATGAAGTTTACGACAGGTGTGACCAGCTGGGCATGATTGTTGAGTTGCTTTGTTGTGACGAGGTGGCCCAGTGACTACATTCACGCCCAGCGTGCTGGACCAACATGCGTGACTGCTGTGGTCTGCAATTCAGGGATGTTGAAGTGATGGAGCTGGTAGAAGAGTCAGCAGCAGAAATGCAGCGAAATTGATACGCAGCAGATTAGCAATGGACTGGGTGAAGAATTGCAATGCAGCTTATAACTTCTGAGCATGAGACTCCACAAGGGCCCATTTCCCCTCAAGTAGACCGCGTCCGCACCAGCAGTGATTTTCAAAATCAGTACGGTACTGCCAACTTGCCATGGTTGAAAATCTCACCAGAAGAAGAGCCCTTGGATATGGCGTGAGTGTGAGACTGTGACCACATCAACAGAATAGCATCTGAAACGTCAAATCTGCAACGCAAACTTTGCCTGTGGCACACTGCTGGCAGCCTGCTGGAAGTCCTAAATTTGGTCATGGGTTAACAGAGAGTGGGCAAGTCGCCTGACTACTTTCGTGCGAGCCATTGTAAAAGAAATTGAGCCATGCAGCAAGTTGAATAGCAGTGCTATGGCAAATGAGCTGCCATGTGACATGCGTTGGGGGCGCCACCCTGCAATAGTATGATGCTTGTGCCTGCCTCGTCTGTCCTGGCTGTCCATCCAGCTGCCACCGACGTTCTGTACCAAGTATTACCTGTAAAAAGGAGGACACAACGGGTTAGCACCGTAGGGTTGCGTGGGGGTGGCACCCCAGGGTGCTGACCGGGCGTCCTGAGATAAAAAGCACCACCGCAGTGCGTCAGCCTGGCGCGTGTTACAGTACCACCGTGGCACAATCCTGCAGAAACACCGTGTGACCCTGCCGCAGGTGCCTGGCAGGCACAATACCCCCTGTAGCAGTACAATGATAGGGATATTATATCATGAGTCGTGCAACCATGCAAATGACTCATATGGCGGCCATATCAGCGATATGACAAAGGCGATCCAATGTTGAACAGCAGAAGTACCGGTACTGGCCAGGTACCCATGCTGTGGATCAACCGGTTGCAAGCAGTCTATTGGTTACAGTTGTATCGCTTCATTTGGCCTTCAAGCCTGTTCAACTCACTTAGTTGGTCAGATTCCTGTTACGGCATTCTTCTACTACTACTACTACTACTACTACTACTACTACTACTACTACTACTACTACTACTACTACTACTACTACTACTACTACTACTACTACTACTACTACTACTACTACTACTACTACTACTACTACTACTACTACTACTACTACTACTACTACTACTACTACTACTACTACTACTACTACTACTACTACTACTACTACTACTACTACTACTACTACTACTACTACTACTACTACTACTACTACTACTACTACTACTACTTTCCACCCTCTTACGTACGGCAGTATCCTGTTCATAGCCTGTGCAACAGGGTACTGCATAGTATTTATGTAGAAGAAATGGAGCACTGCTTGAAGTTGTTTTGTTGAAGAGTTGTTTTGTTGAAGAGTGTAGGTGAGGCGATGGGGCGACATGCAGTACCCGCCATCTACCAGTCCCGGTTGTTGAACAACTGGCTCAAATGAGCTTGCTGTATATGTATACCTACTGTGATCAAATACTGTGCTATGCCCAATGAGCCTGTACTTGGCTCGCTAACGGGCGGGTTACACTCATGTAACTTACAACTTGTTTTGATGGCAGCATACTCAGTACTGTCGTTCCTGGCGTATTAGACGGACACCGGCGTGTTCCCCATTTTTGTACAAGAGTGAATAATGGAATGAGACGTCAGGTTTTCGCAAGAAGAAAACCAAGAAATCAGAACTCATGTTGGGTGTACATTGGGTGTTGTCATTGTGATTGCCATGGCTTCTGCTTGCATCAGACTCTCACTGCCATAGCAACCTCAGTCTCAGTAGCGATTCAGTGTGACAGTCTCTCTTATGCCATGAGAGAGAGAGAGAGAGAGTTGCACCGGAGTACTGGGCCAATACTTCATGAATGATCCAGATCGCCCACCCGTCGTATCAATGTCAAATCAACTGCTTTGCGCTTGTGACCCCGGTATCATACCGTTTTGTGGATCTCGCATTTGTGACACTCTATAGTACTGCAGTGAGCAGCTGGACCACGCTTGCACTTTGGAGGTTGACAGCACAACCGCCACCATATATATCATGGCGTTTGCTAACAGCGGCCGCGATGAAGACCATGGCATTTTATTTGGAGGTCGCAACCGATAGCTACGACTCCAGTAACTACCTTGGCGTCAGTTTCAGATAGCCTAAAATCGTCAACCCACGCGCGGAATCGGATCACAACGATCTTCAGTGGTCCAGTCAGTGCAACCTTGGGAAAGCAATCGAGCCATTGTTTCATTGCTGCACTCGTTGGCGATTGATTAATATTGTGCAGACGTTGTCCGTTCTGTCAGCTCTGACTTGTATCGCCTATGATTTTCAGGTAACAAGAATGCGCTAAGCGCATAATGTGAATTAGCCTACACCTTTATACGCATTAGATAGGTCTGGTGGGTGCAATTTGTTTCCTAGTCGTCCATACGTGCAGCTTGCACTGTACATGCTACTTTCCTTCTACCTTGGGCCCCCTAGATGGTTCTTGCTTAGCCAGATTGGTTTACACTGGAGTATAATTGAAATTGATGGGCTCCATTGGGCGTGATTGAGCTTTGTAAGTGCACGGCAATCATGACCCACCTCCAAACAGCTCTGGTATCATGCGTGCATGCGATTATAGTCTTATAGGTAAATCTCAAGGTTGATTATGGGCATGCTTAGCGGGCACATACGCTTGTAGATTGAACTTGGCTGTTGCGAGTAGTCCAGTCACTATATAAACTGCAAGTCAGTCCGCAGCGCTTTAACGCTGTCGCCACCTCTGGAACTATATTTCTGGTTAGTTATGTTGCTTCTACATGCAGTTCGGTCCAGCCATGTGGCCTTCGCCGGGGATGGAGCAAGGCCAAGTTGGCCTGCAGCCGATGAGCGTACCGATGTACACAGCACAACCCTATGGCACGTCACCGCAGGGAATGTACACCCCCGCAGCTGCTGCAGCAACAGCAGCCGGTTTTGATGGCTGGGCTCTAGCCCAAGCAGCAGCACAGGGGTACGGAACCGTCAACAGGTATCAATCACCACACGCCCATATGGTGCAGCCCCATCTAGCGTCTCCACACGCCATGGCTCACCCTATGCTAGCGTCGCCGCAGCACCACGTAGTTCAGGGCCATGCTATGCAGGCTCCAGGAAGTCCAGCTGTGCTGATGGCCTGGCCATCTCCACACCCAGTCATGGCCACTATGCAACATCAGCACACAGGCAGCTTGACACCAGTAGCTTTGCCACAAAGTCATATGCCACAAAGCCATATGCCCAATAGCAGTATCCCATGGCAGCGCCAGCACCAGCATCAACACCAGTTGAGAGTGCATGACATCTACAACACATTTGGGATATACAAGGGTGGGCAGCAGCAGCAGCAGCAGCAGCAGCAACTGCAGCACCATCAGCAGCAGCAACAGCAGCAGCCAAGAGGTGGCTCCCGCCCTAGACGGAACATTGTGCTCAATACCAAGCCAGGTACGCGGCAGCTGCTTGCTCAACACTGATATGGTTTTTGCACCATTCTATGGCTGGTCTAGGTAAAGCTGAATTGGTCGCTATAGGGCTGTGCTGCTACAGCTGTACTGGCAGAGTTGCAAGAGTGGAGTTGGCAGAGCTGCTATCGGACTTACAACAAGAGTACAGCACTGTGTAGTCTTGTCTTCAGCGAATAAAGGGGATGAGGGTTGAGCAGAGTGCAGGTACAGCCCGTGGTGTTTGTTACACAGCGTTGGTAGAGTCATTTGTCTTTGAATTACGACACAGGTGCTGCTGCTTGCCTGGCTGCAGGGGATTATTCAGACGCAGCAGTGGAAGAATTTGCAAGGGCAGTACGGAGAACTCCACCGAGTGAACAGCTAGACAGGAGACTTCTAGAAGATGGGTTGCAACATTTAGACAGCAGGGGGCTTGCAGCACTGCTGAAGGAACTGGCCAAAGCCCACCATGGCAAGAGAGCCAGGGAGGTGAGAGGTGCTACCAGTCCAACATCTAGTGCCTCCATCCTGGGGATTGCTGCAGGCTCATTGGTGCAGGCTCATTAGGTGGCAGCGTTGTCATCGGGCTTGCTATAGGTGGCAGCGTCAAGGTCAGCATTGCATGGTACAGCTGTCACACAGGCATGTCATCGACTGGGCGTCAGCTTGGGTTGCTTGTGGCTTTGTGGAATCTATCCAGTCGTCACCTGTTGACCAGTTGCTTGTGCCTGTACTTCTGCAGGTATTTGACTACCTCAGGTCTTTGCCGCCTGATCATACGCTGGCTCAGCTGTGTGATGTGTTCACATACACTGCCATGGTCAGCCTCTGTGTGGACCAGCAGGAGTTGTCACGCGCGTTTGAGTTGGTGGGCGAGATGAAGCAGCGAGGTGTGGAGCGCAATGTGCACACATATACGTGAGTGTTGGTTGGTTGCAGTTAACAAGCAGCTTCAGCAGCCTGGCCAGTAAGAACCGACTGGCATTGATGGCTCATGTTCTGCCACTGTACCACCGAATTTGCACCGGCCCGGTGATTGTCGATCGTCACGGCTGCTTCACCTGTAATCACAGCCGCGTACGTATTGCTGTGTGCTGCAGGGCTCTGATCAATGTGGCCATTAAATGCGGTCAGCTGCAGAGAGCGCAGGAGGTATACAACGACTTGCTGCGGGAGGGCTGTGTGCCCAACGTGGTGACGTTCAACACGCTGATTGACCTGTACGGCAAGACTGGACAGTGGAACGAAGCTTTGCGGGTGATACATCAGATGAATGCAAGCAACATCAAGCCTGTCACACGCACGTATAACACGCTGATGATCGCGTGCAATACGAGCGGACAGTGGCAAGAGGCGTTGAATGTGTATTCCGAGATGGTGCGCACGGGCCATGCACCAAACACAACAACCTACAACGCGCTTATCAGTGCCTACAGTAAGGCCGGGCGCCTAGAAAAGGTGGGTGGCAATGGGTTCTGATGTTCTGATGCTGACCTAACAGCAGGTGGTCAACAACAGCGCAGAACAACCGTGTCCCGTTGGGACGTCTAAGCATTAATGCAGAAGGTTGCGGTGCAAATGTCACCAGCAGCACTGTGACAGATGTGCCAGATCAGAAGTACCACAGGCATAAGATCAGGGTCTGTAGATGATAGCTGATAGCAGCCTGAGCTGAAGTTGCGATGCATGGCATGATGTCCGCCGGCCACCAGCTGTGTGGTGTTATCCAGTGACGTTTCATTTTTGAACAGAACACCAGCATGTACCGTGAGGCGCACAACATGCCAACCCCACATACTGTTGCCACAGGTTATGGACACCTACCAAGAAATGCTGACGACTGGCTGTGAGCGCAGCGTGATAACATACAGTGCACTCATCAGTGCCTGTGAGAAGGCTGGTCAGTGGCAGCTAGCTCTCAATTTGTTTAACGAGATGCTCAAAGACAAGTGTGTACCAAATGTCATCACATACAACAGCCTCATAACAGCATGTGCACAGGTAAGAGGTGTAGGAGCCGGCCAATCCAGCCAACGCCACCACCACTCGGTGCTGGCCGTTACCCGCCCTTGGGCAGACATCTAACATTCGTCCAAGGAAACTAGCTTGAGCATGTTTCTTGCAGGAAGAAGTTGATAGTGTTGTTCAAGTTGGGCATTGTGTGGGTAGTTATAATGTACCTGGATGGTTTACACTGTGCAAAGCACTGATAGGAGCGGTTGTGCAGAGACATCTGCCTCCAATAGAGCTTGCTCAAGTGCTGTCAATGTGTATGCGGTATCCGTGGTTATTCATCAGGACAGTGCCCTCCAGCGTCTTGTGACGGTTGATCCGCGTGCTGCAGGGTGCACAGTGGTCTAAAGCTGCTGAGGTGTTCCAGAAGATGAAGAGTGGTGGCTGCAGACCAGATGTGGTCACCTACACAGCACTGGTCACAGCATATGAGCGTGGGGGCCAGTGGGTGAAAGCCTTGCAGGTGTGCTGTCAGGCATCAAAAGTATCTCTCCTGATGTGCTCTCCCTGTTCTTCTTACTCCCCTCATTTCTTCCAGGAATCTCCATTTGTTGACATCTGCACAAAATATGGACTTGCATGCTTCAAAGATGGTTGGCCCGAATCATCGCGCAAAGAAAATATGTAGCTTTGCATCTGTTTTCTGCTGATGCAGGCATTCCAAGAGATGCAGCAGCAGGGTTGCTGTGCTGATGCTATCCTATACAACACGCTGCTGGATGTCTTGTGGGACACAGGCATTCCCTGGGCCCAGCAGCGGGCAGCACAGCTGTTCAGACAAGCCACAGAGGAAGGCCACTTCAGGCTGCTACCACAGCCGGATGCCCAATCCCTCAAACAGCAACAGCAGCATGAGGCTGCTGTGACTGCTGCAGGCAGCAGTGGAAGCAGTCCTGCTGCTGCAGATGATGGCTCCATTGCTGCAGCAGCTAGTGGCAGGTCATCTGCTGCTGCCGCAGGTGCTGTGCCTCAAAGCAGGCTTGAACTGGGGTTGCAGTGCATCTCGCCAGGTGTAGCCATGCTGATGTTGCACTGCTGGTTTGCTGATCTCAGGTGAGCCATTGCTGACAGACTCTCGAGCTGTGTCGCAAATCTCTTGTCCAACCATTTGTGTCTGTCCAATCATGTGTGATGCAAACTGGTCATATGAGTGCCAGTGTACAACTGTTTTCAGCAACCTCTGTGGCAATCCCTGTATACTAAATGGCATCTGGTGTGCTGGGCTGCCCTGGTACTTGATCAGAGTCCCAACCACTGTGGTTACTGCTTCCTATGCAGGGACTTTGTGCAGCAGAGGCAGCCAGAGCAGGGAACCTGCCTGCCTGAACGTGTGGTGGTCAGCACAGGCCGAGGCAGACAGCGGGACCACGTTTCAGCTGTGCTCAGGGATGGTACCTTGGCACTTCTAAGCAGCTGGCAGAGCCCCTTCACAGTCAGCAGCACCGACACCAACAACAGCAGCAAAGTTGAGGCATCTGGTCAAGCTGTAGCAGATTGGATCGTGCAGGACAAGATGCAGCAGCTGCTGAACCCCTTTGCCAAGCAGGCCAGCGTGAGCAGCAGCAGCAACCTGTCAGCGGAGTTGGTAGCAGAGGTGGCCCTAGAGAGGCATTGCAAAGAGTCATACTCTGCTGTCAAGGCTTTTGAGGACACACATAACCTGAGTGTTCAGAATATGGGTTCCTCGTTCACTGCGGCTAGGGCTGGGCTTGTGGCAACACTGCTAGAGGCTGGAGCTGCCCTGGGAATCAAAGATGACGTCGTGCATGATGCTGTGCTATTGATGGACCGTGGCATGTCTGCCAGCCTCAAGGTGCGAAAGTTGTTATGGCGCATAGCACCAGCTTTTCCGCTAGCACATATCCAGCCATGCATCAGTATTTCTTTGGGTCAGTGAGCTGGCTTTTGTCAAGCATGCTGCCAAGCTTCATGGCTGCTTCTTCATTGTGAAGCAGGGTCATTGTCATGCATGGCTTGCTGTATTAACCAGTTATCTTATCTCAATGCAGCGTTGCTTCTGCTTTGGAATGCCACAGGTCCAGGAAGATGCTCACAGCTGCTTGATTGCGGCTTGTCTACACCTTACCTTGGGAGCAGCCAACCTGGTTACGCCAGCACCTGATCTGTCACAGATCTGTTCAGCTGTTGGTTGTAGCAATTGTGAAGAGCTGGCTCAGGACCTGAAAAGTGCTTTGCAGGACGATACAAGCAGCATGAGTGTGAGTAGGGCATCATGGTGCCCATTCTGGCAGTGCTGCGGGCTATTAACTGAACACACTTGTGACAGTAACTGGTATGGGCAACCAGCTGCTGTCATATGTGGCGATACTCGTGTTCTTATCTCTGAAGAGTTTCAGGCTGTACATTGATTGTTCTCCCGTCTGTGTCTGCTGTCTTGCAGGCCCTGCACTGCCTTAAGCTTTATCTAGAGCGGCTGGGGTCTGTGTTTAAGCCAGATGGAGGTTGCAAAGATCAAGAGTCAGTCCAGGACTTGTTTAAGCTGGCATCTTGCGCAGCAATGGACAAAGAGTTCTTGAATTATCGACCGACTGTCACTGCGGCGGCTATACTCTACTGCGACCGCCTGCAGAAGGGGCTTCTGCCGTTCTGGCCGAGCAGCTTGGCGACATTGACCGGGTACAGCAACGCCCGCACGGCAGAGCTCGCTGCAGCCATCAGTGGTGCCCAACGGCTGTGCAAGCTGCTGATACAGCAGAAGAGAGTCAAGCCTTCTAGCGGGACAACACTGCCAGAGGTGTCGGATACAGATGCAGGCAATGAGGCAGGTGGGCTGGCCGCAACGTCAAGACCATCTACCGCTAATGCCATGTCAGCATTGGCGCCTACTTCGGCTTCAGCAGCAGAAGCCCACTCCTCAATGCATCCCGGTCTCAATCACCCAACTGCGCAAGTCCTGCCTCAACGGCTGCAACAGCAAGAGCAAGATTGTGCTTCAGGAGCTGTAGAATCTCTTGCATCCCCATTGCCGGAACAGGAATCTTCAGCAACTTCAGCAGCAGATGAAGTTGTTGGTGATGCTGCTATTGAGGAAGTAACCAAGCATATTGCTGAGACGGCCATTACATAAGCTTGAACTTCTCAGGTCTATCTGTTGCTAAGACTACTGCAAGCTTTATGATGCAGGGTATGCTGCACAACCAGGATTCCTGCAGATGTGCAGCATGCCTTGCATCAGTTGCCAGGTTAGTCAGTCCAACAATTGAGGTATCACTGATTTGTTTGTATGATGCATGAGAGTGTATATTTCTGGGGATCCCCCTGTTGTCTCTTTCTCTTGCTTGCATGCAACACACTCTTGTTCCTTCGCTCTTATCCAGTAGATCAGCTTACTAACAGAGCTTGATTGTCGTGCATTGTTTTGTCGTCACTGACCTTCCTGCATCAGCTTATCAGTTGATATATTTTGTGGGGTTGAGGCTCTCGCTTGCCTCAACAGCAACCAGATACGCTTGCAGTGTCAACATGCATCACCTGTGTCCAATCAGACTGACAGCAAAATGGTGGGAGATTGTCAATGCCTGCCAGGCACAGTGGGATTATGTCATCCAAGGAACGGTTGTGTGCAGCTCACTCAGCTCAGTTGAGGCAGGCTGCTGACACTCTCCAAGCTCTGGGTGGACTGGTTGGGATGATTTCAGCCAGCATTATGACTGCCTGTCTCAGACGCTACAAAAATGTCATGCCATTGTTGATTTGGGTGTCAGCCTTTGCTGATGTTCTTGGTGCTCAAGGTATGCAGCGTGCATAAGCTTCATCACAGTTTAGTCAAAGACATAGGAAGTTGTCTGCATACTGCAACAGCAGCAGCTTGCATGAAGTATTAACTGGCTGCGATCTGAAATGTTGTTGTGGGGGTTGTAATCTTGTTTGGGGACCTGATGCTGGTGACGCACCTCCATCAACATCATGGGTGCTGGGCAACAATGCATCCGCAGTTGGGTTTGCCACCCTTCATTGACAGGGTCCCTGAATTCATAATTTGGCAAAGCACAATCCTCTCACTATGTACATTCTATGGAAATATGGTATGAGAGCACCAAGGGAAGAATTGCTGTAGAGTGCTGACCTGCTGGAAGGGGCTTGCAGGTGTCCACGCTGCTCTGGAACATGTGTGTGTGTGTTTTCGAGCATGGCTTGATAATGCCTCTGGGAAAGCCATTACTTTGGTCTTACATTGTTTGGTGTTTGCTTGCGAACTGTGGCCGATTGCAGCGTGGCATTGCATTGACTCTATCAACAGCACAGAGGGAGTATGGCATTCGTAAGGTGGTGGGACATTTACACAGTGAGATCTGTGCTAAGCACAGCCCTTTGTGATGGTCCAAACCAGGCTGTTTCTGTGCTGTTCTGGCACTGTTTGTGTGTCTTGCTGTTGAGGTTATCACATTGCTGATGCGTAATGCTTATCTGGGTTTTGCATGTCTACTCGTATCCTCACCATCTAAGTCAGCACACAGCTGTTCTGAGGCAAGTCATGTGGCCAATGTTGTTTGCTTCTTGCAGCAACGCCACAGTGCATGTGTGCAACCACCCCTGAACCTTTTTGGGTTCAAAGTTGTCATGCAAGAGAGGCTCTCATCAAAGCACATGATCATGGGCCAGGGTTTAATATGCGGGCACTTTGGCAGCCTGTCACTTAATTACAGTTTACATTTGGCTGCCATGCCATGCCATGCCATGGTGTGCTTTTCTTGCCCCATCAGTGCCCCTGGAGTTAGGCCCCCGATATACCTTATATTATGCAATGCTCAAAGAGCAGTTGCTATTGTATGATTAACACAGACACCTGCAACGGCCTCCCTGGTGACTTGTCTGCTGTGTTCTCCATTTGTAATGTTCTGACTCTTAAGATGGCAGCAGCGATATTGGCATTGATTATTTCAGATTTGATTACATACCTCATCGGGCCGTAGGGCTTGAGCCAGGAAAAAAGGGCAATACAGCTTCATCAAGGGCTGCTGTGACCGCTGTGTTCCTATCATGTTCGATATAAGTTCATAGTGGTAGCTTTTGGCCCAGTGTTGTAGGCTATACAGCTAGATGTAGCAGTCAGCTATAAGAAGATCCTGGGGTCATTTGCATTGTGAACTAGGTATCAGGTTGCAGTGCCCACATGTCATGTGGCATGATATGTTCATCCTTCTGCTTTTTGGGTCGTCCACTATTCCGCAGCAGCCAGTACATTGGCTGTTGGTGTGAGACAAGGTGCCTGCAGGTCAGCGGTACCTCCGGAGCGTATGCACCGTGGGCTTGCTTGTATGGTGCAGATACTGGTGTATGCATTAGGAAAAGAGACATGAAGCATCTTGAGATGGTGCAGATGCTGGTGTATGCACTTAGCTGGTTGATGGCCTGCTCTCACTGCTACAGCCTGCAGCTCTCACTGCTGCAGCCTGTAACCTGAGGTGGTGAATGCAATGCGGAGGTATGCATTCTCCTGTGATCAAACTGTCAGTAGTGCTGCAGATGTCAGGCATGACAACAGCGAACCTATACTGTGCTCTAGGCTGGGCAACTTTAGCACCATGATGCCCTCAAAAGAAGCATTCGACAAAGATCATGGACATGACCTGGATTTTAGGTAGAGTTCATCACCACACGGTTCGCCATTGAGGGGTTATGTGCCTCCAGTGACATCAGGAACAATTACTGGTTACAAGAGTCATGCATGCACATGACTCATGTTCTTGCATGAGAGTACTGACTGTTATACAACAGCTGTGGGCACTGCTTAGAGCCCTTGAAGCGCCACTTGTCGCGCCATGGAGATGATTGGTACTGTAAAAGAAATTTAGCCATGCAGCAAGTTGAAATGCTATGGCAAATGTGCTGACTGTGTATTGAATCACAGCATTGCCAAAGCACGGTGCTTTGTAGTACCAGTGTCGTCATGCAAGTAAGATGCAGGACCGTCCAATGTGACAAACATAAGCACACAGCTGCTGCAATGATTGGGGCGGTGCCCAGTGGCACAAAGACAGCTTGCCTGTGTACACCTGCACAGTGTAAGTGTTGTCAACATTGGCCAATGGCCCATGGGCACTGGTTGTCAGTGCACTGTCACATGGTCACGGTGTCACGTTGGCGTTCAAGACTGAGGTAGAATCTCCATCAATAGTACTTGTTCCTTTAGCCCAGGCCCTTCACTGTTCCGAACAAGGCTTGTCGACCATTGGCGGCCTGCGTTTGCGTGCATGGCCAGCGCCATTGCCCCCCCCCAATCTGCATGGAGGGGCGCCCCTTTTTGTCTCACAGTCGCATCCCCTGGGAAAGGCAGCCCAGGCGCCCCTACTATCCTCAGGCAAGCCTGCAGCCCCGGCTGTTGACTGAATGGCACTTCATCTGGCGCTTCAAAATTTGGCAACTTGAAGTGACTTTATCTTACAGTGTCTGTGCCACTGGCGTGATACTGTGTCCAAGGAAACTGCTTAGCCCAAGTGAGTAGTTCAATTTCTAGCATTTCAACAAGGCATCCATAATTCAGCAGTACTGTGAGAGTAAAGCAGACAATAGTTTGACTTTTTTCCCACCAGAGCTTGCAGCACAGGGATTGGCTGCATGCATTCATCACTGACAGTCGTTGAGCACAGGTCAACTTAGAAAAGGCCTGATCGTTGATCCAGGTCACGCCCATATAAACCAGCCCACGAGCATGGCACTTTCAGATGCGGCAGTACCTGCTGCTCATTGCTGCAACTTCCGCTTGCATGGGCGTCTGCGGCTGCTGGCAAAGCGCCTAACTGCTGTAGGACTGCTAGCACCTTCCCAGCTAGGGTCATACCATCCTGTGTGTTGTCACCCTCAGCAGCAAATGTGCATACCAGGGTATGCTGGAGACTTTGCTGCTGCAAGGCTTCAATGATAGGCCATGGTGGTAATAGGCCATGCACCTCTCTTTCAGTGTCTATCACCTCCTGCTCTAGCTGCAACAACCCTTCTTGCTCACAAGCTGTTGCGAGCCTTTGTTGCTGCTGTTCGACTGAAGGATTACTGCTGGCTGCTGCCTCCGCCTCACTAGATGCAGCGTGCCTGCTGCTGCTGAGATACCTCAGCTGTGTGCCCTCTAATTGGTGGTCTCTGCGGTATTGTGCATCCAGGCCACACAGGACCAGCACGTGTGCAAAGTCTTGCTGCTTTGCCCATGCTGATATGCTCTGAGCAAATGCTTGCTGTCTCCCAGGGATTGGTGGAGCTCTCTGTTGCAAGAGGTACAGGCTGGATCCTACACACAAACAAGCAGCATGCAGACAAAAAACATTTAACAGAGTCAGCTGCAGACTCTGAGTGGGTGGCTCATGGTGTGAATAGTGGATCCAAGCATTGTCATTAGGACAAGGGTGGCTCATGGTGTGAATAGTGGATCCAAGCATTGTCATTAGGACAATACAGAGCTGAAGCTCCTTTCCATATTCCATACAGCATAAACACAACCTCACTGCAGCTTGACTGCATGACATCTTCCCAACTTTTCTGCTGACGTCATCTTTCGTCAAGTTGTAGAGCTGCCAGAGTCACCAAGCTGCCTGAACCTACCAGGTACTTGATACAGCTCCAGAGCTGTTGCGAGTTGACCCTGTGGCTGCGGTTCATAAGCATTGTTCCCAACACACGCCAGGACATTTTCGTCGTCCAGCCGAGCTGCTAACCGGCATCTAAGAGTAGAGATGATGACATCGATCGCTAGCTCCCCAATGTTGGCGAAGGCCACGGCTGGCTGTACTCATGCAGGAACAGCAGCAGCAAGCACAGATGAGGTCGAATAGCCCAGCGTCTAGACAGGGTCTTGTTGCATTGGTGTCAATCACCTAAAGGTTGTCCTGGATTGTCAAAGTGGCCATAAAGAGTACCCATGCACGCTGTTGCACCAGAACTTGCGGTTGATCTGCTGCCGATATGGCCGATGGGAACCCTTGAGCCGGCTCACCAAGATGAGAGTAGCCCCAGGCACGAGCGGTTCCGCATTCTCTTGTTTGAATGTCTGCATGCCTCGGCCTTATGTTATCGCAACTGAACAGCAGTATCGTTGGTTGGCACACATCACAGCCCAGAGGCACACATATGGTTTCTTAATTGATCTGGGTCGTGTATTGAAGGAAGAATTCCATCTCAGGCGATGCATTGAGGGTTTACTATTTGAATCAGACCGACCGCGAACGAACAGCAGCACTGCATTGCAGTTCGTTGCCTGCCTCCTTCTTGCACAGGTGCATATATGGGCTGATGGTGATTATTGGGTGATACAGGCAACCCGGAGGGACCCAGGAAATCTCTTTTCCTATTTGCTAGCAGCTGCAGGCGTCGTACCCGTGTCTTCTGATAACGTTTGTATTTGATTTCTGCGTGCAACAAAGGACCAAATCGTGGAAGTGCGCGCGATTGACACAACATGGCTACACTCACTGCAAGGGGTCTGCAGCTCGCAAAGGAGCAGAGTAGTGGCCCTACAGAGCCTGTGACACTCAAGGTAGCACTGATTTCCGCAGTATCTGGCCTCTGCAGCCCTTTGTGTGAACGACATACAGCCAGCGACCTACAGCCTTGGCCATGAGTGCACAGCTTACACCCCATGTTCTGTACAGCACAGCCAACAGTTGGCAGGCTTGCTGCTGAATAGAGCCGAAGTGCTTATGAGTCCGCATATCACAACAACTCCTTGCCATGACACCTGCCACTATGCCTGCTGTGGTCAGCAGTTGATGAAGCAGCAGATGCATCTGTCAGCATTGACAGTGTGCTTCTTGTCTGGCATTGACAGTGTGCTTCTTGTCTGCACGTTCTCCAGGTGTTGAATGTCAACAAGCTGGCCAATGGAAAATTTTTTGCGTGTGAAGTGACAGACGGAACTCAGACCATGAAGGGACGCCTGATCTCACAGGTGCATGCACACATAGCTTGTCAGCATCAGTAGCGCCATGCTGGCATATTGCAGTGTGCTGCAACTACCCAATGCTAGACCCGAACATGCCAGCACAGCCCCGCATCTTGAGAGCATCAGAGTCACCACAGGCTGCATTCACAGCAGCTTTGCACTGTTGATGTGTCTGACTCATGTGACATGCCTGGCCAACACACTTTGATCTAATTTACTGCAAGTGCACCTATTCAGATCGCAAGGAAGCTCCTTGACAGCAGTGTTCAGCTGCACGAAGGTGACATTGTAAAGGTCAGCGAATTTCTCATAAACAAAGTCAATAATGAAGACATGATGATGGTCAGCAACCTGGAGCTGGTACACAGCAGTGGCAGCTCAGCAAACCACAGCAGTGATGCAGCAGGCAGCAAGCCTGACCAAGCAGCTACACCAGCAAAGCAGCAGGCACATGTCAAGCAGGAGCAGGAAGGGCAGGTCACACCAGCTGCTGCACCAGCTGCCAAGCCGGCCTTCACACCAGGCCCCACTCCATCCCCATCAGAGGAGTGAGTGTGCTTGCTGCACTGCCACTTGATGCATCAGCTCAGTGCATGAGCCGGGACTCAATGTATCCACATAAATTCAGTGCATGCTGCCTGCATGCAGTAATGCTGCTGGTACAAGTGGTGGGCAGCATCTAGCAGAGACCGCTAGTAGGTAGTACTGGATCAGCGAAACAGGCCGTACAGCGTAGGCAGCAAGTGTTGTGCGGCTGCCGTGCAGGATGAGAGCAACGCTGTCCATGACCCCAGCTACTGTTGTCAAGCCCGAGGCGCCTATGCTGTCGCCACTAGGAGCGTCCTCCAGCACTCCACTGCCAGTCAACACACGAGCACGTGTGCAGCCCATCAAGGCACTAAACCCTTACGACACACAGGTGTGCGCAGACACCAATGTGACCTTCTCAAGACATAAGGCCTTGAGCTGACAGCAGCATGCAGAGATAATGTGATTGGAGCTGCATACTCCAGTGGCATGGCAAGGCATGCTGGCTGCAGCTTCAGAACATATGCAGCGATGTACTACCTGCAATGTCCCACCAGCTCCAAGGTTTCATCAACTGTTCTAGCAAGTGCAGCAAGTGCAGTGCTATCGTCACTCTGCATAACTTTGCAGTGGACCATCAAGGCCAAGCTTGTGCGCAAGGCTCCTCCTCGTACATTCAACGGCCGTGGTGGGGCTACTACTCGTGTGTTCAATGTTGAGCTGGCAGACGCAGACGTAAGTCAGTTGTGAGCAGACATGCAAGGTGGCGTGTTGCGGCCATAATTGAATGCCATACGGTCGGTGCCCAGCTGCTCCTGGATCCACCATAGCAAAAGGCCTTTCTCACATCATGTGTTTGCTGTTTCTGACGCAACATTGTCCTGGAAGCTAGGACAGTGTTGCGACAAAGACAGCAAACACGTGACGTGAGACATGTGTCCCAGCAATGCATGCAACCTGCATGGGCACGTCGCTGCGGCATGGGACAGGCCAGCTGCATCCAGATGCACAGTCCCCTTGACAATAATTTGTTAGTTTGTTGCAGGGTGGCCAGATCCAGGGCACATTCTGGCGGGAATCAGCAGACAAATATTTGGACACACTGCAGGAAGGAAAGGTAATCTGCAACATTTGTTGCTGTTATGTTGCGAGGGCATCTTGGCGGTGTCAGCATGGATTTGTATTGTGTATATATCAATGCAAGGGGTTTTGATTGCTGCCGCTACTGGTAATGGCCAGCACTATGCAACATCACTGCGCTTGATAGTGCTCTCAGGTTGTATGACACTAGCTGCTGATACCGTGATGCTGCCACCGTTGTATACTGTGGACCCCAAACAGGTGTACTACCTCAGCAAATTTACAGTGAAGCCAGCTAACAAGCAGTATGCAACAGTAAAGAATGATTATGAGCTGCACTTTGATAACAGGTGCGTATCTCAACAGCAAGCTTAAAAGCAGTCAATACCAGGGACGTATTGTTCTGTGATCATAGACTACACACCAGCGTATCCGAACCCTGCAGTGATGTGCAGGTTCAGCACCCATCCATCTGCTTCCAGTCAATGACATATTCAATTCACTGCTGCCGTCTGCCCTGTAGGACTGAGGTAGAGGAGGCTGCTGATCAGTCAGGTATCACTGTAAGCCACCAAGTAGACATAGTGCCCCTGGACAAGCTGATGAGGTATGTGGGCCGCAAGATGCCTGTGGACGTCATGGGGGTGGTGGTCAGCTGCGGGAGCCTGGGCACTATCAAGCGCAAAGCAGACCAAACAGAGCTGCCGAGGAGAGATGTGACATTGGCAGACAACAGGTATGTTGCAAGCAGCAAAAGCCAACTTAGTAACCGTCAGCTGGAACACTGGGCGTAACAACCAACTCTGCATAAGTTTGGTACCCACCAGCACAGCTTTAAGAAGCAGTGTCAGTCAGGATTTGCTGCTTGGGGCCTTGAGAAATTGTTCAATTGTTCAATGTTAATAAATCGGCTGTGTTGTGTTGTCGCCCTGCAGCCGCAACAGTGTGGTGCTGACCCTGTGGGCTGACCAGGCATCACGGGCAGACCTGGAAGGGTGTGAGGGGCAGGTGATGCAAGTAACATGTGTACGTGTTGGCGACTACAACGGATGTTCCTTGAGTGCAGTCACACGCAGCCAGGTAAACAGTGGCGGTCGGATTCTGCAAGGCTGCTGTTGCAGTCATTGAGCATAGAGAAAAGTTGGCATCAGACAGCCTGCACCAGAATGTCTTTGTGCATGTTGGCCTGGGTCGGTTACAGCTGTAGACGAGATTGCCAGGCAAGCTGCTGCATACCATGCATGGGCTGCTTGCTGTTGTGCCTTTGGTTGCGTGGCTACCAGCTGAGCCTGTGGCTCACTGTTATCAGAACAAGACCAACTTGCCAGCACTTGCACATCATAGTTCTATCGCTCATCTAACGTGTTCGTCTCCTCTCCATTGCTCCAGGTCACCCTGGACCCCGAGGGTGCAGCAGCGGATGCTGTGAGGCAGTGGTGGGAGAGTGAGGGTCGTGAAGCAACACTCACACCACTTGGAACTGGAGCAGCAGGAGGTGCAAGTGGAGCAGGACCCAGGCAGAACAAGCTGGAGTTTCTGGCTGGTGTAGTGGTGAGCGCTGTCAGCCAGTGGCGTGCAGGTAGTCTTGCAATGCATCGGAAGGGGTGATCTGCAGTGCGGCTGTTATATACACTGTAAACAGCAAGGAAGTGACCCTACATGCTGTATACTAGTGCTTGCTGCAGACTTGTACAGCATCTGACAGCAGCTTTAATGATGACAACTACAGTTGAGGCAGATGCCCACCAGCTACCACCCATTCTGCACCAGAAGCACAGTGTCTGGTGCCCCTGTCTTGCTACATCTTGCTACAATGTTTGCTGTTGTCACACAGACCGAGGACAACCTGCCGAGCCCTGATGCCAAGCCCACCTACCATGATGTAATTGTCAATGTCATGCAAGTCAAGGAGGACCAGACCATGTACTACCTGGCAAACCCAGACAACGGCAAGAAGGTGGAGCCACGTGACGGGCGATACTGGTGCGAGGCAGAGAGCCGGTTCATTGACGTGGCACAGAACCGCTATGTGCTGACTGCTCGTGTGGCAGATGCAACCAAGGAGTGCTATGTCAACATGTTCAATGACCAGGTGAGAAAGCCTTTATCAAACGGCCAGTGACTCGCCTTTCACCTGTTCCGTGTTGCAACATGCAGTCTGGTCCATAGTCACCACCCTGCTTATTCAGTTTGCAGCATTCATGCAGGTTGAAACATTGTGCAAGGAGGTAAGAGGCATAACAGAATACGCATGACACCCTATTGTCAGCCAGCAGCAGTCACCTGTTTCTCCAGATGGCCCCTGGGTACCAAAAGGTGCTGCCCTGTACAGATTCTTGATTGCTGCCAAGTTTGGTTTGGCGGCCCTGTGTGCATTGGTGGCTCTTACGGGCACCATCACTTGTGTCTGCTGAACTCGCTCTCTAAATCTGCCTACAGGGTGTCCAACTGCTAGGCAGCACAGCAGATGAGCTGGCAGCACTCCGCAATGATGATGAGACAGCATTCACCAGGAAGATCAAGGAGGCCAAGTGGAGTGAATGGACCATGACACTGGCAGCACGCAGCAGGGAGTACAATGGAGAGCGACGCATGCGGTACACTGTGGCACGGGTGAGTATGCAAGCGACAGTATACGCCTGCTGGTCTGAACCTGTATGGTGCATAAGGACACATGTCTTGCAGTCAGCAGTCCACCTGTGAGTGGAAAAGTGCTGCTGGTGTAGGCAGCTTCCCTGGCAGACACTGCAGCACTTGCAATCTCTGACATCACTTTAACCCTTCTAGTCTTGTGCAACAGCCTGAGTCTGCTTTTGATTCATCTGCTGCAGTCCATTTTGCTGACTGTAGTATGTACCTCTGCTTCTGCGCTGTGTCCTGACCAACAGATGGCACCAGTGGACTATGCACACGCAGGCAACAGATTGCTGCAGCTCATCCAGCAGTACTTGCCGTGAGGTAGTATTCTGAGTGCGCACTGCATCCTGGCAGGGTACACCCATCAAGAGCCCATCACAACCCTAGCAGTTGTACGCAGTTGTATGCAGACAGAGGCCGGCATGCAGCTGCAGATCACCGTCTCATCTTGGATATTTCAGAGGCACGGCTGCATCATGTGCAGCACTGCTGTGGTGATTGCCAACTACCAACTTAGAGACGGACGCCATCACGTAAGCAAGTTGCTTACAGCGCCTTCTGCAGACGGGACTGTTCTCGTTGCAGACTCTACTTCCTTTCTGATAATTTCAAAGCACAAGGCGTACGTGGCTGCAGGTTGTTGTGTTTTCGTGTATGATGTACTCTTCTGCAAACAGATCTGGTGTGCGGACTCTAGTGTGGCAACAAGGTGGCAGGAGCTTCTTGGCATGCAAGCTGGTGTCAACAGTCAAAACACACAGAAGTAACTGTGGTGTGCATCATCAACCGTCAAGGGGCCAAAAGGGACAAGGACGCGGCGAAAAGTAGATTGCCACTCAGGTGGGCGCGGTGGCATTGCGCGCCAATCACCTACCCCAGAAGACAGTTGGCAGATGGGACACGCAATGGTATCTTCAGCGTATTGGCGTGCTCTACCGTGCATCCTCTGTCGCTGCCAAGGCAGCTCCTGTACAAGCCGTTGCAGCAACCGAGGATCATGCACAACTGAACATCGGCTTTCGATCTGGGCTAGAATTGTTTGCCCTTTTTTGCTTGTGACTGTTGCAGCCGTGCAGAGTCACTCGCTGTTATATATGCAAGACATATGCCAAGAGTTCCTGCCACTTGCCAAGGCGTTGGTCCGAGAAGGTTGCGATCTGATGACTGTCTACCTCGTTGTTTTCTGTCAGGTCCTCTGAGCAGCGCCATGCTTTGCGAGGAGAATTCAGGCATAACACGACGGAGTGACTACTGACGTCACACAAGCTGCGGAAAAGACCGCACAACACACTGAACAAAGGTATCTGACAGAAACAACTTGTAATTCACGCTGATTGCATTGTCAGTGAAGGGTACGATAGGCTGTAGCTTTCGCAAACAGGGTTCCGCCGATTTCCACACATCAACACATTGAGTTAATAGATAAAAATAATAAAGAACGTTTGAGCTGCGCAAGGACAATCATAGGTCACTTGAGAAGTCGCACGAAGGCGTCACTCGTTTGCATCAGTCTCAGGCCAGCAGGTGCGTCGAGATGTTCAGCCGGCAGCGCTGCAATTGGTTGTAAATGGGACATATTACAGTAGGTGTGTAATTTCAGCTGCTATGTGGTGTGAAGGGTGTTGCAGAGAGAACTTGGGACAGCTGTAGAGTTGCTGCTTCGATCATGGCGGATGTATTGAACATGAAAATTGCTTAGCATCTATATTGATGTGATGTTACAATGTAGCGTGTCGAATGCTGCACATGTAATGCTGCACCATTTGAAGGTTTTCCAGCCAGGCTCCAGGCTTCCAGCGGAACACGAGCTGGTTTGAGCTACCATAGAAGACCGCCATGCGTACGGGATTGGCAATATCCCTAGTAGCATGGCTAGTTCTGTGCACGTATGCTGAGGCAGGGCGAAGTTTGAGGCAGGTGGGGAACACTGGCAGCAGTAGCTCACAGCTCAAAAGCATCAGGCCCTAGGGTTGAACTCTGCCACTGCTACATGATTATGCAGCCAATGGCCAAAGGGCTGATTTGTCATAAGTCAATAAGTGCACCTGCAATCCTCTATTTTTGACGTAAGGGCACATATTGAGCACTGAGGGGATGTCATGGTCTGCAATACGCCCCATGTTGTCAGGCCTTTTTGACAGTGACCATTAATATGCACTTGGCCCAGCACTGGCTTCACTCATGCAGCAGACCAGGTTCAGTGAGCGTAATGTTAGCAGGCATGTATCCTTCTCAATCTCCGCTTGTGTTGAGTGTTTGACGTGTGTAACACCACACAGACTTCATCACCTCTGTGATAGAAAGTAGGATTCAAAATAGGATTCCATTTCTTGACTGCTGCAGGAACCGGCAACAGCAGTTTCAGCCGCTAATTCAGCTGCATGGCAGCATTCTGCAAAAAGAAGGCTAGCAGCAGCACAGCAAAGATCACCAGCTCCCTCAACAGCAGTAGGCGCAGCGCCGATACCACCAGTGACAGGGCGGTCAGCAGCAGGTGGTACGTCTGGTGCAGCCCCCACACCGCCAAGTGCCAGCCCTGAGCCATATGATGAACAAACATATACAGATGAATCTCCACCACCTCCTGCACCAACAGCAACATCACCAGGCACCATCAGGGCCACCACACTGTCTCCTCCCCCACCCCCACCCGGCCGATCAGCTGCTGGGGGCACAGGAGGGTCTACAGCCATCTCACCTACAACTGCAACAACCGGCACCGGCAGCACCACCACCACAACAACAACAACGACGAAGCCTCCTCCGCCTCCTCCGCCTCCGCCATCGCCGCCAAGCCCGCCAGATGTATCTGTAACTCCGCCGAATGTCCCGTCACCAGGACTGGGCGGTTCCACAGTAGTGACACCTGGCGGGGTGACAGGTGGCACTGGGGCGGGACTCGGAGTCACCAATGGTACAGCAGGCGGCAACGCCTCAGCTGGTAACGGTACAGTAAATGAGGCTGGACTCAATCCAGCAGTGACTGGTGGGGTTGGGGGTGTTGGTGGTACTGGTGGGGTTGGTGGTACCAGTGGCACGGGTGGGAAAGTTCCTCTATGTGGGAGGTCAGCGGGAGGCGCCAGCTGCCCCCAGGGGTACTGCTGCACTCAGTTAGACTTATGTGGAGCAGCATCAGTAGACCTGACATACTGCAGCATCGGTTGTCAGCCAGCTTACTCCAACGGCCTGTGCTTGCCGACACTTTACAGCAGTGGCAACGTTGTACGTACTACAGTGGCACCCGGTGGGTCAACCACCGTAACCACCAATGGCCAGTTGACACAGGGAGGTGCTGCAGCAGGTGGGGCAGCTGGCGGTAATGCAGGGCTGGCAGCAGGAGGAGCTGGTGCAGGTGCAGCAGGTGGTGCCGCAGCAGGAGTAGGTGCCACAGGAGGTGCAGGAATCACCAGCGGAGCTGCTGGTGGTGTTGCTGGTGCTGCTGGTGCTGCTGGTGGTGTTGCTGGTACTGCTGGTGGTGTTGCTGGTGCTGCTGGTGGTGTTGGGGCAGGTGGCACCACTGTGACAACAGGCATGCCTACAAGCATCACAACAGGTGCAACAAGAGATGGCTGTGCAGAGCCTTGCCAGGGTCATGGACTAGTAGGCAGCAGCTTGCTTGGTCTGCTTGGCATTCCCTGCTCATTGGCGTAAATGTGGTAGGTCTGCTGCTGTGACTGTTGCTGATGTCACTTCCAAATCCAAACACATGATCAATCGAATTCACTCAGTGAGCCTCTTTGTGGCCATGTGGCCTGCAGGTGTGGGGCAAGCCGGCACAACAGTATCATCCAGCACTCCAACTACAGTACAAACTGGCACAGGAGGCGTCACAGTGATTCCCACACAAGGCCAGGCGCAGAATATCGTGGTAGGAGGTGTCAATGTTGTTGGTGGGTATGGTGGTAGCAATGCAGCTAACAGCGGAGGAAGCGGGAGTGGCAGCTGGACATCTGGCAGCAGCGGGTACAGTGGCGCCAGCGGCAGCAGCAGCAGCAGCAGCATATGGACCCCTGGCTACACCACTGTGTACCAGCCTGACACTACCACATCTTGGGTACAAACCCCCAAAACCACATACGTATCATATGGCAAAGGCTACTCACTCTCTGGCTATCCAACGGTCAGTTACTACCCTGTTACCACAACAAGGTACGTGCCGGCGGTCACTCAGATGAATGGACCTGGTACAGTGTGGGGCTCCGGTGCAGCAGCCTCAACCGCTGTCAATGCAGATGACAACAGCAATGACAACGGGAACTCTGGTGACAGTGTCTATGTTGTACCTGCTGGCTCCACTGTGACCACACCCGGTGGGACCACGGTCACCGTTGGCGGCAGTCGGGCAGCAGGCACCAGCACAAACACAGCTGGCATCACGCCCAATGCAGATACTGGTGCTGGTGCTGGTGCTGGTGCTGGTGCTGGTGTCGGCGCTGGTGCAAGTGCCGGTGCCGGTGCTGGTGCTGGTGCCGGTGTCGGTGCTGGGGCTGGGGCTGGGGTGCAGTACCCTGCAGGGGCAGCTTTGCAGAACCCTACTGCAGTTGGTCAGAACACCGCAGGGGCAGGGGTGAACCCTACTGCAGCAAGTGCTGCTGGCGGTGCAGCAGGGGTGGGACTTCAAGTCCCAGGAGCAACACTTACAGCAAATGCAGCAGGAACAGCTGGTGCAATAGCAACACCTGGAGCAGCAGGTGGTGCTGCCACTGGCACGTCACCTACAACCACAACAGTCAACACACCAGCTGGTAGCACGCTAGTGACTCCCAATGCATCGGGTACTGGCGCTTCTACAGTCACCACTGGTGGGGCAGGTGGGACTGGGGCTGTGAACACAGTGACCACTGGCCAGCCTGGCACTGCTGCAGCCGGAGGATCAGGCGGTACAGTCACAACATCTACCAATGTAACACCTGGAGTGGTCTCATCCTCAGCAAGTTCAGTGTCTGGGCAGTAGCTGAGAGGTTGCATCTGAAAACCCTTTATGTGATTTTTGGGGGGCAACTACCATAGATAATTTCAAATGTATGCAGCAGCTGTGAGTACAGCGCAATACCAGGGTGACCAGCTGAACTCAGGTCTGACTCTGTGGTCGGCTTGTGCTGCAGCATAAACTTGACAGCAGTAAGCAGAAAGCGGGGACAAGTATCTCCCTTGGTTTTGAGTTCTCTGGTACAGTATATCATCTTTGAGTATTCCTTTGGGGCTGATTTGAGCTTTCTTTGCACTATCTGTCCAGCAGGGGTCCCTGGTGTGATGCCATGACTTGAAGTCAGGTGGCTATTCAATGTTACTCTCAAACCAAGTACCTGGCTGGCCCAGTGTGTAAGATGGGGAAGGTCATTTAATATTCAATATGCCGGGCATGCTGTCAGGTGCCAGGCTAGCAACGTTGGTGTACACTGTATATGTGTCACGTTAACCCAAGGGCAGCACTGCGGCGGCAGTTTTGTGTTAATCTGTGCTATTGGTGAATGATCTGTGAGTGGTTGTTTTGAACTGCAGACTCTGCAAAAAGTCTGCAAAAGCTTGCTGGGTCGATCTCTGACCTCCGGGTGTTATGCTTACTCCTATCTGAGGCCTCAGGTCAGTCTGCTGTGGGTTTGATTTTGTGTGAACATGGCATATAAAAGGAACAGAGCATGTGCTGACCTGCACTATCCCAGCTCACCAGGTGGCGTGCAGACGACCAGTTCTTAGAAACAAAGTTTGTAAGGAACGCTGGTAAGGACACTCCAGATTGTGGCACATGCCTATGTGTCTGCAGCGCTCTGAGTGGCAGCGTCACACTAACGGTTAGGCTGTCTGCCCATGATCATGTGCAAAATGCTCCGGCTTTGGATGCTGGAGGTGCGGGTTCGAATCCGGCTCGGGGAGCCCGACTAGCTCGGGGAGTGCCCTTGGAACGGGCTAGTCTGTGAGAATGGACCGCATCCCACGAGTCATCCGCTGGCTTGTGCTGGGATTAAGGGGGTTCATCCCACCGACTTTGTACCTTTTGTAAAGGAAACTTAGCCATGCAGCAAGGCGAAATGCTATGGCAAATGCCTTGATCATGTATATGTAATATGAGATGTTCTGGTGCTTAACATAGTGGCAGCTCCGATAGCTGGTACCATATCTGCTGTGCTGCTTTGCTGAGGGCCTGTTGCTGCATACCAAGGGGCTTGCAAGCCTCGTGGCAAAACACAGGCCCTGTTCCCCGGGGACAAAGCTGCCCGGCACAGGCTGTGAGCCAAAGGTTACAGCAACCTCAACGTATTCCACCAGCCCAACCTTCCCCATGTGGCGGCACGACACAGCATACCAAGGACAGCGAACTAGACTCGCACACAATGAAGTAGACACAAGACACAATTTTCACTTGAGTCGAGAGCTCTTGTCTGAAAACACCTTACACTGAAGTACACACCGGACCATGCTGTTCCAAACTGTTGAATGATTCAGAATGACATGGGCCAAGCCATGCTGCAAGCCACACCAGGTCCCTAACAAAACGCTTGTTACAAATTGTGAAGCGTCACCATGTGCTGCTCACACCAGGGGTGTTTGCAGTGCTCCTGATCGGCGGTATTTCACCACAATGTAAAGCGCATGGACAACACCTGCAACCAAGCAGCAGCACCCGCTTTAGCAGCTATGCAGGCGGCACTTGTGGTCTGTGCTCCGGAGACAGTGCAGACAGGCCATTGCCCCAAGGTAGTTGGCAGGTTGACCAAGGCATTGCCTGACCCAATCACACCCTTTGTGCAGGAGGCCAGCACTTAATTTGCTGCTTATCTTCATCTCATGTATGTTTCAAGATCATGAGGTGCCACTATGAGCTACATCGGTGCACAGGACATCATCTGCACGAGATAATACCTGCACAATTAGCTAACAGGATGTGAAATGCTAGATGAAATCAAATTAGGCTCCAGCATTTCTGGCCCCTCACCACAGGCAACTTTTCTCCAACCTGCTCCACATTGCTCACCTGGAAGCCAGGCTATCAGTGTCAATAGACAGTTGATGAGAAAGTCACGATCACAGGCCTGCAGGGTGAGGAAGCAGCAGATTGCAGGGTCAGCCATGCTGCACATTGGTGTTGCCGCTGCCTGTTGCATTATTGACTCAGCTCAGTAAACAGTTTAGTAACCACTGTGGCTGTGTAACTCTGTAAGTACCAGTCCAGATAGGAATGTATATCCAGGCTTGATACTGCAGAAGCTTGACAGTAAAGCTCCAACACAACCATTCGTATAGTATACAACAATCCTTGTATCTGATAGTAGTATATTGTACTGATTGTTTGGTGATTGATCGTTCACTCATTGTGGAACAATCGTGCACTGCTATCAGCTGCCACTGAGCCAGTGCAGCTGTTGATGCAGCACTACGGGGCACTGCACACCATGCCAGATGGCTTCCATAGCATGAGATGCTGTCACGAGAGCATAACTGGATGTCAAAATTGCAACTCCTGTTGCCATGGCAGCAGCGAGCTCGCCCTAGAGCGAATGCTGCAGTGTGACAACTTGTCATTCACAGCAGTTACTCACGTCTTTTTGCAAGAATACTGCTAGGGGTGGCAAGATGACAGCTGCTATGAACTTGAGGATGTCACCAGCAGTGACCCTGTCAGGCATTCTTCGAGTTCTCAATGAGCCTTTCCTGTGCCTGGCTTTGGACGTAGCCCTGAGAAGAGGAGTCCTGCGCAGGCAGCAACAGGCTTGTTACCAATATCCTGTTCCGTCTGTTGGCTAACTGCTGTTTGTAACCCAAAAAACATGCAATAGCACGTAGCGGCTGGTTTTTGGGTATTCCACAACTCCTGAGAGCTTCTCAGGAGATGCTGTTGGCATATGCAGGAGGCGCTGTGTGTTAAATATTAGCAGCGCTGCCTGATGTGCACACGTATGCTTAAATGTTCTCTTTGCAAGCAACTCAATCCGTGTTCCGAATGCTGAGGAACCGAAAGAGGCATGCCTGGAGATGTCGTGATCACATGCAGAACTGGCTGGCAAGTACTGCCACACCACTGCTGAAACCTTCAGTGGTGTACCAGATCGCTGTGATGCTGCTAGCCAGTTACGCTTTACCTTGCAGAATACTGTTGATGCGGTGATAGACACAATGCGGAGTGTCCAGAGCCAG
The DNA here is from genome assembly GCA_018290735.1 of Coelastrella sp. MACC-549. NCBI lineage: Eukaryota > Viridiplantae > Chlorophyta > Chlorophyceae > Sphaeropleales > Scenedesmaceae > Coelastrella > Coelastrella sp. MACC-549. Next base: position 133,201 of record JABEVS010000003.1, read on the forward strand.
CAGCGGCCTTGGTTCGAGTTGGAATTCGGTGCAAGGGTGAGCCAAGACGGCTTTCAAGGCTTATTCAGGACTCTTGAACAGGTAATATTCAACGCTGAAGGAAAAGAAGCATGAAGCGCTGACGGTAAACTGATGTTCGGACTGGTCCAGTCAGCTGTTAGGAGCGCGTCCAAGATTACATCAGTCACGTGAGAACTTTGTGAGACCCTGCAATGCGCATGAGGAGAGTAGGGGTATGTCAATCCCAATTGCCGGACCATCGAATATCATGTACATGTCGCCAATGAGGCCCTTCTCCGCGTTGCCAGGCGACTGCAGGAGATGTCTTGTTGCCGTTGTTGCAAGTTACACTTGTAGCAGTGTAACCCGCCCGCTGACAAGCCAATCCCAGGCTCATCAAGCTTGTGCACAGCATTTATTCTTGATGGGCAAACGCAAACAAATCTCCATCGAACCAGCTGTTTCACAGCTGGGACTGGTACATGACAGACTCTGTCAATCTGTATCGTATACTGCAGATCGCCACATCTACACTCAGTCAATTTAACTGCCTGTAAGTTCTCAATGGCAAGAATGGCTGCAGAATGTGGCACCAGTGGTTGCTGGTACCAAGTGGCGGCTACGACGACTGATGCATGCCATACTCAAGTTGATCAGCAGACCTGCAAATGCAATGTCATCACATGGCTCAATCCCTTGTACATAATTGGAAGCTGTGATTAAACAAGAAAGCGACATACCGTCTGCAGAATTATTCTGCACAAGACGGCGACCTGCTCATCTCAAAGATGGGGGCGTTTCCATGTCAACAATGACCGTCATCGAGTAGGATACTGCTGTCTGCCCGGCGGGTCAGTGTCAGCACTGCGTCGTGGTCACCCATACCCCAGCTGCTTGCTTACCAAAAAGGCTCAGCAGTCCCAGCAGAGTGCTCATCATCAGCTGCAACCAAGGCCAGGGTGCTGACTGGTGACAGATATAAAGTCCTCAAGCCCCAACTTGTGCAGTAAATGCCCCAGCAGCAGCTCCATCAGCAGTCAATTGTGTCCAGGATAGAGCTCAGGGTTCATGTATGGTATGAGCGCCATCACAAAGGCATGCTCATAGTAGCAGGCTCTTGTGATGATGTCACCAGTCAAATGACCAATAGTCCCGCCGTGCTGGCCAGAATTTCTCCTGCTGAAGACCTGATCATCAGCTGCACCCAGCTCAACACCTTGCAGCACCAGCTCAGACACTGCTGGAGGCAACAGAAACTCTGCTGAACGAGCGGTGCTGATCCTACCTGCAACACACAGTGTTGTGGATGAGCATGAGGTGAAGTGAGCAGCTCGCTGAAGCCCAGGTGTAGGTACTGCTGGGACATGCATAAGCTAGGAGGAAGTACTACTTTCAAAGTCCAGTGAAGGTCTCAGCTGCTACTCGTAGCTCTTGGGGGTGGCGGCCTCTGAGAGAGCGCGATTAGCAACTGCTTTGTATGTATATGTTGTATGAGCCAATGGCTTTCCTTCTTCCCACAGAGTGCCTTGCCTGCCTGACCCATCTGCTGCTTTGCTCAGACAGTAGAAACCCCCAAAAACAAGGGTCACAGAAATCCTGAAGGTGTCTTTGTAGGTGGGGCCTGGCAGACCACAAACATACTGCGGCGATCATGCAATTCAGCACCTAGTGGCAGTGTGAACTTCAGACTCACTTGCCGATGCCTTCTTGACAGCTGCCCAGGCAAAGCAGTGCAGCTCGCTGTCCTGGCGCAGCAGCACGCCCCCCTCCACTGACACAAATAGGGTGTCCGGGGGCCAGGTTTGCTCTTTCTGCTGCTGTAGGCTGTTGACGCGGTTGATGGCCCTGCATGCAAGGAGCATGGCCAGGCAACTTTGCTTACATCTGTGCATCACTGCCGGTGCGCCGCGATGGATATCTGATGGCTGGTGACGGCTTGCTGTCCGTCACTGTCTTGGTCTAGGTACCTGCCGAGCAGGCTCATCTGCTGCAGACTGTGAAGTTCAATCGATGAACATAGCCCTCGTCTGCCATCCATCTGGGTGCGAGTCCATGAAGCCTGGGAGCTTTATACAGCAGTGCATGCTATGGGTTGCTGCAGTATGATCATTATACAATGCATCAGTGCCATGAATGATGCCGAGAGCAACATGCTGCAACAAAATCATGTTCATAATGGCCTACAGCCACCAGTGCAAGAGCACCCACCCCTGCAGCGTCTGTTCGCAGCCTACTGGCTGGTCTGGAACTCCACTGACAGACTCGACACCTGCTCACAGACACAAGCGTATACAACTTATGCACTGGCCTACCAGAACACAGGGCCAAGAAGAGCAATGTTTGTAGTCTTACCAATCACCTTGATGGGAGCGGATGGGAAGCAGCGCTGCACAGCTGTCTTTGCTGCATTGATCTTGGCCGGATTCTTGCTGGCTACCACTACATGCCGCTCCAGTGTCTTCGTTATGCCCGTCATCGGCGGTTTCGACCGCGAGCGCCGGTATATGCGAAGGAACCTGCTCCAACTGTCTACTGCTCCTGGCCTTGCACCTCAGAGTGCAGCGGTCCGCGTTGATAGCATCATCGGTGCATATCAGCAGACACTTAAATGTGGTATGTACCTAGCATGGCCGGGTCGGTGAGCCCTGCAGTCCTTGGCACCTGTTCCCTCTCAGCCAGGTTCAAACAACGGTTTCACTTCGCGTATCAACTTGATGATGTAGCGCCTGTGGATACTTTTTGCAGCACAAATTGCAGCGCACAGCAACTTGGAGGAGACGGTTGTTATCTCAAAAACCACGCACCAACCGTCTGACGTGTCAGACACTCTTTTTTCCTGGACATCACGGGGTGCGGCGTTCACAAACAAATAAGACATTCAGTGCGGTCAAGCTTGAGTTTAGTGGGCTTAGTGAGTCTGCTGCCGCCTGTTTCAGAAACGTTCTTGGTGCAGGTGTACATTGTGTACTGCACACTGGAGGGCCACTACAGCACTGGTGATCATGACCTCATGCCGAGGAAGACAACACCACCCCGGGAGATACTGCCTCCTGGTCTTCAGATGCTGTCAGACCACACAGTGTCCTGTTAAAAAACCTCAGCCCCCACTGCAAGGCATCGTCCCGGGCTGCACTTACTGCAGGGTCCAACCTATTGCCGCGTACTGCAAAGCCATGGTTGGTCCCTCTGTATAAGATGAATGTGTCCCTGCCTGCAGTACGTGTGGCAGGAATACGGCTTATGTAAGCGGTCAACCCCACTGGCTTGGCTTGGTGGCTTTACTGTCTGATGATGAGCTTCTGGTGAGCTGCCTGATATGTCATGTAGGACAGTCCTACCAGGCAACCAAACAAGCTGACCAGAGGCTCACACTTGATGCTACAGCCACCAACACATTCAGTGGTCGTACATGAATATTATGAAACATGGAATCTAGCTGGATTCCCTTTTGATCAACACACCTGGAGCTGTCTGCTGTGACGCCTGCACTGCTGCTGACCGTTTCTGTTGAGGGAACTGAGCGTCTGTCTCAGCACACAGGAACAGCGCTGGGACCTTCATTGCTTGGATGTCATCTGGGACCTGTGCAGCATTGCAGCAGTGCAATCCTAGCAGTATGGGGTGTCTTTCATATGTTGAAGATGATTGAAATAGGCGGTACCAGGAAAAACCCATCAGTCATCTGCTCGCTGGTCCTCAATTGGACTGGGTAAACGGTAGAAGGTAGAATCCATCCGACATCTTTACTTTTGGTATTGATTCTGCTCCTGCACCAGCAGCTTCTCCAACAAACATACCACAAACGTTGAACAATCTGTTTGTTTGACAGGGTAACGACACACCTTCAGAATGCTTGGATGTGCAGCGCACACAGCATCAACAACGGTGGGTTTGGCGGCCATCAGCACAGAAACCTTGCCACCATAGCAGTACCTGCCATGCCACAGCAGAGGATGTCATGCAGGCTGTTCGATGTCAGTAACCCTGCCTAGCATGTTGAGTGATCGGGGCAAGGCATATCCACTGTCAATGACTGCATGCAGGTGTGGCCAACTGACCAGGCAGTACAATGGCCTACAGCCTGGTGTTTGATACGAGCATTAACGCTGCTCTCAGGTTCTATGGCACATGGACCAGGGCCATTGCAGTGTGCCAGTTTTGACGGCAAAATGGACAGTGAGCATCCTTTTGTGCAGGCTTAATGCTGCAGCAGCACTACACCATACCATACTTGCCATACAACCTGGCCCCAGCGGGGCACCCGGAGGAGCCAACAGAGTCGCTCATGGGGGAAGAGTCGCTCATGGAGGAGCACTGTAACATGCACTAGGCAAGCCCTTACCCTTGCACCCCGACCTTGTTGATGCCACAGTCAGCCCTGAGGGCTTCTGCCACTGCTGCCACAATCTCAACAGCATTATCAACAGGGTGCCTGGGGAACCAGAATGCCATGCCCAAGATCTGTCCAGCCAGCTGTGCAAGCAACAAGCAGCAAGTAGGCATCGGGCTTGGTTGAATAGGTCGAATTAGTGCCTTAACTGACAGACAGGGGTCTGGCAGGTGAAGCACTTGTGACGGCGTTGCAAGTAGCCACACCATCCATGAGAAAGGTAGCTATATGTACATGGGCAGTGTGCTAGCTGATCAGCTAGCTCACATTGGGATTGGACAATGCATGATTGTAACTCTGCAGTCTCGCCCTGTCAAGCAGCCCATTGCTTGGCGCAGATGTCATCAGGCCTGCGAATGGCAAGCTGAGTGTTTTGATCTGCTGCTGCTGCCGCTTCCTCATCTACCAGCTACTACTGTACCCCTGCCAGTGGCGCAGATGGACACCAGTGCATGTCACCAATGCTGACCTGGGCATAGACCCCAATTTTGCCCAGTAGTGATTGCCGTGGAAGACTTTCAGACAGCTCCAGCATTCTCACGTCCATTGGGTCAGACTGAAAATAGTCAGGCACCACTGCCAGGTAGCCGTTGTCAGCGTACACATCTGCTATCAGTCGTGTGTTTATGAGTTGGTGCCCAAATATGTCTGGCGCTAGGATGACTGCATTGCCATTGGGCTTGGATGGATTTGAAAGGTAACAGTCTACTCCTGCTATTGTTATAGCTGTTCCTCTCGGGGTTCCTGCAAGGGTCATACACAGCCAGCATTTAGGCACAACACAAGGAGCTCCCTTGGGGAATGCTATCCATGCCAGGCTCGTTGCCTGCAGAGTCCTTTTGGAAGCAGATGCAGGTTGTACTGTTGAATGTACCTTTTGATCACAGGTGTTGCAAGCATTTGCCGACTGCTCACAAGACAGTGTGTGCATGTATCTAGATACAGCGCATTTGCATAGCATTTCAACTTGCTGCATGGCTATATTTCTTTCACAGCAGATCTGCTGTCAATACTTGAGGTGTGTGGTACTTGTCACCTTCATCCAAGGAGCCCGTTATGCAACCAGCACAAGCTGGACGAGTCCCATACTGATGTTGTTTAACCCAGCAACGCAATCTGTGGTGGTATGCTCGCGGCCTAAGCTCATTTACGTGGGTAGTTTGGTGCGATGAGCTGTTGTCTATCAAACGGCAACGGGATTGCATTCGTGAAGAGTATTGTAGCTCACAATACTGTCAGGCAGAGTTGTTGCACTTCAATACAATGCAGCACTCTACGAGGCGCCCAGTGGTGCAGACTGCTGCAGGAATGGAGCGGGCGGGAGGAGTCGCTCAGCACCACAGTCAGAGCCGTACGTAAATCCAGTTGGCAGACTGGCACCACCGAACTGCACGAATCGCAGAGCACATGTGCATGCAATCAGCAGTCAACACTTGACAACAGGGTGACACTGATACAGCTTCAATCATTGGAAGCCCTACCTGTACCAATGATAATCAGTGGAACATATCTTACCTGCATTCTCGCACAACAGACGGCGGACCGAGCTCCAAGGGCCCGCCACTTAAACAAAAGCAAAGTCACCAACTGCAAGCATCAGCTGCAGGGCGCACAATCATTGTATGTTTTTTCTGTCTGAAAAACCCTAACACTCAGCTAGTGGCATCCGCAACGTGGTGGTGATGCCAAACATAAGCAAAGTATACAGGTAATCACAAATACAGACGCCGATGACAGTGCAGATGGCAATGACAGTGATGGAGCACCACCTGGCAAGATTATGCAGCGACCATACACAGCCCCACCTACAACATTGGTTTCTCTGGTTCTGGCAGAACATGCACCCTGCAGCAAGGCAACTTCCCCTCCACCCTCCTCTGCAGCTGAACCTCCGCCTGCCTTCCCTCAACACCAAATCCCAGCCAAACCCTGAGTTCCTGCAAGCCCTCTAAACCCTCTGTGCCATCAGCGATGTAACGCCCTAACTCCGACGGTGACTGTTGTGCTGCCAACTCAGCAGCTTGCACACTCAGCCACTTAAGACCCTTCATGCTGCGTATAGCTACAGCTGCAGGAGGGCCAGCAAGTGTTGCTGCTGTGGTATTGAGCAGCTGGAGTGATGTGAGGCACTGCAGCTGCGCTATGTCCGCTACGGCCTTGGAACCGATACTGCTTGCTCGCATATTCAATGAGAGATGTTGAAGCCTGGTGCTGCAGGCTTCAGCCACTGCTTCGACATGTTCAAGCCTCAAACCCCCTCTAAAGTCCAGATGCAAGCGCTGCAGATGTTCTAACGGTTCAAGTGCCTCCTTCAATTCGAACAACAACTTGCCAACTCCTGTCCCTGGTTTCAGCGACAGCGCTATTAAACCCCTGAAAGCACCAAACCCTGCCAAACCCTGCAGCGGACTGAAGCTGTTACACCTCAAACTCTCCAGTTTTGGCCACTGATCTGCTAAACCCTGCAACTGCTCTGTGCTGAACCCTAGCCGGTGATCTGCACTGAGGGTCAAACCCTTGAGCCCTGTTAGGGCTGATAGTTGCATGAGTTGCTGGGTGGATGCCCCTGCTTTTAAACCGCCTTTGCTCAGTGACAAACTGATGCATGTCAGCTGCTTCATCGTCCCGATATGCTGCAGCTGATCTGCTGCTACGGCTGCTATGCCCCTGCGCCCCGCCTCAAGTTTGATGTGCCTCAAGCTGACGCACTGACTCAGGGTTTTGAGTGCTGACTCGGACACACGCTTTGTGAGCCCTGTAGCACTGAGGTTTACGAGTGCGGTCATGTTTGGCTGCGGCAGCAGTGGAGATGCTAGGCCAGATGAGCACAGACATGTGAGATTGCTCAGGCTGCTGATGGAGGCCAGGGGGGACAGTGTGGGACGCTGGTCCTTGAAGATACCTGCAACATTCAACATGTTGCACTTGTTGAACCAGTGACAGATGTCAGGCAGCAGTCACATCAGCAGTAGTCACATGGGTTCAGACGGACAACGTACAGCGCTTGTTCCCAACGTGAGCAAGCGTGTTGAGCACACCTGCGGCAAGGGCAAACAGGCTTGGCAGTTATTCATCAGTCACCAACACTGCTACTGCTCACCCTTGTAGACAACTTCAAGGCTCTTGAGCCCTGTGAGCTGCATGAGTGGGTTCAGGCGCAGGTTAACCCCTGAGGCCTGATACACCAGCAGACACAAGCTCTCCAGCTGCGTGCCACATGCCAGTGCTTCAAGGTGAGATGTCTGTCAGGTCAGCAGCAGCGAAACCAATGAAGCAGCAGAGAACACGTGTACCTCTTTTCAGAGGTAGCTGCATGCACAGTCATGATCACTGTGAATACAATACCAATATGCCATGAGCCTGTTGCAGGTGACTGCTTGGAGTGCACTGCATGCAAGATGTGCATTGTCACATACATATCCCGCTTGATGAGCTGAAATGCGCTAACTGAGACCAAAGTTTGGTCTATTGTCCAAGCCAACCAGTACCAACCTGCAGTGCATGGCTCTTAATGCTGGCGTGCAGGGACAGCGCCCTCAACCCTGCCAACTCAGCAACACCTTCCAACACATCCGGCTGAGGCAGATCAATGCCCATCAGCTGCAAACACGTCAGCTGCTGTTGCAGCTGCTGCTGCTGCTGCATCCCAGTCACCAACTGCTGCCACATGCCAGCTGGCAGTGAGCCCTGGAGTGTCAGGGTTTTGAGCTTGGGCAGCTGGCCCAGTTTGCTAAGTGACAGGGCCATCAAGGTGCTTTGATGAGGAAGGGTGTAGGTGCTGGACCGGTTGCGGCACATGAGGGTGACCTCTGTACAGAAGGGGAAGCTGCTAGGAAGCTGCTCCAAGGGATGCCGCTGCTGTTTATGCTGCTGCTGTTGTTGGGTTGTGCTGCTGCTGGGCTCTGTCACTCCTGCTGCACCTTGGTGAGTGCTCATCTGTGGTGCATCTGGCGAATGCTGCTGTTGTGATCCATCTGGATTGCCTGCAGATTTGCTCAGTTTACTGCCCAGTAATAGCTCCTGCTCCTGCTGATGCTGACTTTCAACATCAGCTGTTGCAATACCATCTGCATCAGCAGCAGCAGGCAAACTTGCTGCTACTGCCTGTTCAGCAGGACTTGAGAGCACAGCGGGTCGAACCTGGCCTGCAGCCCCTGGGGCTGCCCCTGCTACTGCTGCACCCACGCTGGCCGCAGCGCAACCAGTAGCCTCAGCTTGTGCCACTGCTTCTGGCTCTGGCTTGCTGTTGTGATCTGGTGCTGCTCCGCTGCTACCTGCAGCTGTGTCAGCTGAGACAGTTGCAGCAGCTGCGCATGTGAAATGATCAGCTGTGTCTCCTGAGGCCATGTTACTAACAGGGGCACTTTCTTGCTGTTGCTGCTGTTTGCGACGTTTTTGCTTGTCTGGTTGAAGTTCGTGCTGCCTTTGGTCCTGCTGCTCTCTGTCTTGCTGCTGTAGCCTCCTCTTCCTGGGAGTAGCTGCTGCTCTCTCCTTTGCTGCAGCAACAGCGGCAGCAGTGGCAGCTGCAGCAGCAGCACTGACATAGCCCAGTACAGCTGCTGGAGGTATCCAGATATCATCATCATCTTGCTGCTTGATGCTGCCGTCATCCTCGTCATCTTCTGCATCAGACAGACTGTCTGGTGTGACATAATCACCCTTGAGGTATGCCCCAGTAGCTGCTGCAGTAGCTGCAGGTCCAGCAGTGGCGTTGCTGCTGCTGCTGCTGGGTTGAGCTGTCCATGTCTCATAAGGCAGCTGGAGTTTGGTAATAAGGCAACCAATGTTTTTCTGCCAGTGTTTGCAAACCAAACGGGCTACCAATATAGACTTTAATGAAAGTGGAAGGAGACCCTGCAGGTGCAAGAGCAAATGCAGCATGATGGATCATTGAGTTCGGCATTCAGCTGAAGTAGCTGGTCACTGCAGAACCCAGTCATTGCCCCTATATAATGTGATCAAATGGATTGTTGCGAGCCTGCTGTGGTTCAGTGAATACATAAGGATGCTGCGGTGCTGGTTGTGAAACAAGATGCATTGTGCCCTTGCGCATGGCATGCTGGAGAGCTGCATCATTGCATACTGACAGCATCAGCTGTGTAACCAGTTGGAGCGTTTGGCGTCCCGAGGAACCCCATTCACTTATGGGTGAGTAGAGCAGCATCTGTCCCAGCAGCAGGAATCAATTGCAGCCCCTCCCGCAGATAGTGGGCCATCATACAGCATCTGATACATCAACAAGGTACCTGCTGGACAAGCTCAAGAACTTGGTCTCCGTCTCCTGCATCGCCTTCAATACTTTGAGGCGGTTCTTCGTCCATCGCACCGGTGCTCACAACGTGGCCTCAAAGAAAGCTACTTGCAGAATGTTGGCGTGGTAGATTGTTTATGGCGTGTGACGTGTTGAACTGCAGCTGCATGGCGGAAGAAGAACCGTATGACACATGCTCACAGCACGTGGCGTGGCCACTGGCCAGGCTGGCCCACTGGCATCCGCGCCTGTCCCCACCCTGGTTAAGCTCGACTTGGGTGGTGGTCCATTCAACGATAATTTATCAAAAATGATGAGCAACGATTGTTTGAACGCACAGTGCTGTTTGCCTGATGCCGGCATGGCATGATCACAACCCAACTCAGGTTGGACCTGCCCTAAGCAGAAGGTCTGATGAGGTGGTTCCGACCATGTAGGCCAACTGCAGGTTGTACCTGCCTGGACGCTCCCATCTTGCATGAAGCTTTGTTTACAAACAGCCTTGGCCTTGTGCTGCCTTGTCAATGTATGATCATCACAAGCTCAGGCACACTGTGGCACCTATGACAACTGCAAAGCTATGGGCGACCCTGTCCGGTCAAGCGGCCCTTGTTCAAGACCAGGATTTTGGTGGCTCAGCTAAGCGGCCCACCAAATATATTTTCGCTAACTCTTTATGGTTAGGTGCCCGGTATATTTTTGCAACTCTTCATCAGTCATGGCCAAGCCTACTCAGTGGCATAGACGCTTCCTTTCTTCAATACGTGGTGCACCTGAGGAGGTGCGAAAGGCTGCAGGTGCAGCGGGGCTTTGAGAGCTCAGAGGTAAGTTATTCTAAAAAGAACTATTATCTAGATATGCCCTCCCTTGCCACTGTCAGCATCATTCAATGATAGTAACACCGATTGGGAGGCCGTTTGCAGATCAGATCTGACGCCTCAAGAAAGTCTGACATGACATGTTATTAACACTGCCCAATAACAGGCGTTGTGTGACAATATCGTGTCAATTGATTGACAGCATAGCACAGTGCAGCACTGTCATTTAAAATCAGATGAGGCATCAATGCCAGTGAACCATGGCAACATCTGCCACAGTGGCAAAGCAGAAAAGGTCTGCAGGTAGGATCCGCTGTGAGCAGCTTCAATGCTGGTAGACTGCAGAGCATGTACCAACCACATATGAGTCAACAGGGCACAATATCTGAAACTACATGCAGGAGCAACCTAACAACACCTCCTTAAACATGCAGTCCAAGTACAACAAGAAAGGCGGCTGGAGCCACTGTTGTTTGTCCCATACAAAGGCTTTGATGCATGCTGCAATACATTGCTTAGGCCAAAGATCGACAGCATCTAAGCATTAGCCTCAGCAGTAACAAACAAGCAATGTTTACTAATTTCTTTTGACTCATGCTGCTTCAGTACACAAGGAAGTCAAGCATCCCACCGCAACAACAGAGATTGTAAGAGGGGACAAAGGTGGCATGCATAGGCTTACAAGTCCCTGCTCACAGCATTCCCAAAGAACTGAGTGATAGGACAGTTGAGAAAGACAGCACCACATTTTGCTATAAACACAGCACAGCGTTCTCTAACAGCACAATAGCAGACTGCAGCAAACGCCTGCCACTGTACAGCACTGAAATGCTGCAGCAGCTCCACAGTATACAGTTCAGGGCGGACAACAAGTAGCATAGACTGCTGGATAGCAAGAAGACATGAACAAGTGAGGGTTGGCCTTTCTCAAGGCCCCAGCAGCTTCTGCTGGGTTGTGCAGACAAGCTACTTTGCACATGGTGCACACACTCTGTGCATCTACAGAAAGGGCATGTGAGCTGAAAGCAGACTGCAGAACAGCATAGGTATTTTGCATAGCACCGGACATGCTATTTCCTGCTTCGTTCTTCTGTGAAGCAAAGCAAGCAAGGCATTGCTGTGTGCATAGCAGACAGGCTGCATAAGCTGTAAACAAACACTGACACTGCACAAAGGGTGAGCAGGACAACAGAGGAGCAACATGTCACATGTGTTGTGAGGCCAGACTACGCAACCTTCCAACGTGATCTACCAGGATGGCACAGAGCTTGAGATGCGCAACACTCCCGTTCAGTCTCAAGAGTGGATTGTGATCACATCTAAACAAATCCTGAGCTCAGGATTTGAGCTGAGTCTACACCCCAACATCAGCGACCATATGTGCTCCAGTGCATGTGGCCACGCCGGGCATGACATGACAATATCAGTGCGCCCTCAGCATGATTATGTATCGGCACAGGATACAAGCAGTGATTCAGCAAACATGAGCCATGCCACGCAACAGCTAAAAGATGTGTAGATATGAAACTGTGTATGACATTGTGATGCACAACTGATACCCTTACACGCAGTTCCGCTGGTCGTTGCCACTCAATGCAGGGAAGCCAACTAGAGCCTACATAACAGACGCAAACCAAGAAAACCTCCAGCCATTGACCCGCAGCCATCAGACATGCATGCAATGGCACCAGTAAGTGACTGACTGGCTGCGCTTGTTCTTTTGCGCAGCAACAGCAATTATAAGCAGAACCAGCACAGCAGCAATATACGCACTCATCAACAAGCACATCTTGGGACCGAGCTCCAGGCTGCGGCAGTGCGGGTACATGGGGGTGAATGCTGTGAAAATCTTTACAGACAAGTACCCCGCCAGCAGGCACCACGCACTGCACGAAAAGTGTGTCAACCCCTAACGGGGACCAGCAGGGTGAACTCCCAACAGGGCAAGACAAGGAGCCAATGCTGTGCCAGCTGTGCTGCAAGCTGCACTGACATCGGCCAACAAGCTAGCAGGCAGACAGCAGCATATGTGCAGCCCTCTAGCGCAGCTATTGACTGGTGATACAGGTCAGATAGGCGCCAGATACACAGACATTGCTTTTCACAACCTCAAAAATATGACTGATCAGGCTGCTGCTTAGCATGGCTGGGCCAGCAGCACAAGGAGCAGTGCTTTCCACTGCAACTGCACCGCAGCATTCCAAACAGCAAGTCAAATAGCCCTCACACACTGTAATTACCCTTGTAGCTCTGAAGTAGCAAGGTTGCCACTAAGACAGCATGCAGTGAAAGACAGCCCCCAAGTAACTGGCAAGTTCATGATGTGCAAGCAGAGCAGGAGCTCATGCAACGGAAGCCTCAGGTCCAACACACCGGCAACAATGGCCCTTTGGTGCTTCAAGGCAATATCCATGCACAACAACAAGCAGGGCATGAAGATACAAGCAAAGCATGCACAGCTCAGCGTTGGCCCTGCGAATCCATATGGACATCTTGGTGCGCTCAGCACCGTCATCCAGCATGCACCAATGGATTCCCCCTGACTGACATGAACAGGATATAAGGCACCCCTCGCAATGCAGAACTCAAAACAGCACTATGGCACGCATGCATAAAGACAGAGTAGAAGGCCTACTGGAGCCTGTTCTATGCTGTATGTATGCAGTATTGTTGAATTGTTGCTGGCCAACCAGCCGCTGTGGCAAAGGCCAATGCCTTCCAGCATGAAAAAATTGCAATAGGCATGCTGTGCACGCTCACTGTGACGTAGAACAGCACCCCGCCAGCATGATTGAAAAGACATACACTAGTGCAGGTGTGCAGCATGACCCACCACAAGACCCCAATGCTCCACAGAAGAGATAGTACTTTTTTTGCAACCAACACACGAATGACATGCATGCTCCTTGCATCTCAATAGCTTACACAAGTCTGCCCTGAACATGCATTTCCTCTCCAGCCCAGCACCACAGGTAACACTGAACACACAGTCTCTGAGCTGACCAGAAGGGTTAACATGTAACGCCAATATATGTGAGTAGATCCCTGTTGTGATGAATCAGCAAGTCCTCAAGCACCCCTGCTTCATACTCTATCCCACTGTGCAAGCCACATAATAGGGCACACACAGCACGAGCTGCAAACAAATCTTAGCAAGCATACTGGTATGTACTGTGCTTAAACCCTTCTCAAATGTGTACCCAGGCAGTGCTGCGATCAAGCTCCAAGGCCAGGACACACCTTTTATGAGGCACCAAGCCCTCCTGATGCCACCAAGTAATGTCTAGCAAGCCTCCATACTACTCCAACCAAGAACGCAATGGTCTCCCTGCACAGACCTGCGTATGGTATGCCCAACCACTACACAGGCTTCCACCAGTGGCAAGTAGGATACAAAACATCATGCCGCATACCTGACAGTGGCCACATGAATGACAACCTAGCTTATTTTGCAGTTCAGCGGTAGCTGACAACGACGACACCAAGACCACTTTCACAGGTACAGCATGTATGCACAGCATGATGCAGCTGCCTGCAACACACCGCTGCATGGCAGATGTGAGCGATGAATACACAAAGTGCAGCACAGACCTTTTTACGAAGCTCTCAAAACACCTCTTTCAACCGCCCTGTGCAACATTGGACCACTAAAAGCTGGCAGTGCGACATTCCCACTGTGATTCTGAGATTTGCATTGATAAAGAACAACACTAAGCACAAGCGATACAGCAGGAGGTGAAACAGAGCTGACAATCCATACAAATGGAACCATAGTACTGCAAAAATACCATCAGCAGCAAGCATGGGATACTAGCAGAACAGACAGGGCAACCGATGTATTTGTTGGCAAGAGTGTAAGCAACAGTCCCAAACCATGCACTGCCAGGGGGCCATGATTGTGGGGCAAAGCAGTAGCCAGCATGCAACAGTTTCCTATATGCTTGATTGGAGTGGTAAACTTGTAAGAGAGCAATGATGACAGCAGGCACAGTACGCCGTTAACACCGCAAGGCGTGTTAACAGCTATGGCCCTCCACTGCCACAATGGCCAGGTGTTGTGTCTCGTAACAACTCTACTGATGATGCCACATGTATATCAGCAGGGCAAACCACAGCTGCAGCGTACAGTGCGTCATGCGGCAATTCAATGTACCTTCACAATATGCCTTGTAGCATTGGATACTCAACAGCAGCAGATAGGCCGCTAGGACATGCATGCAGGTGGTACGCATGAACAAATGTACCCAGCCAGTCAACACCACCCAATGCTTTATGCAGTCCCTAGCATATACACTGAGTAATCAGCCACAAGGCATACTGCCAAACCTTTCTTTGGCATCCTCAAACATGATGCACAACAATCAGCAATAGACTGATATTACCAGAAGGTTTCAATTAAATGCATATAGAACTGCTGAGCACCTTGCCACCTCCAAACATGAGATACCCCATACAATAGGACCTGCAACACACATGGAGTTCGGCAGATCTGGTACCGCTGACGCGCACAATACAGCTGGCCTGCCTGATTACCACTGCCACCATCAACAAGAAGTGCCAGCAAGAGCATGCTGTGATGCTGGAGGCCCTAATACAGTTTGCTTAGAAGCAGATTGCTTAGAAGCAGAACTGCAACTGCCTACCCAATACCGGGCAAACGGTAGCAATATATGCGATGCAGGCTCACACGCGATGAACAGGCTGGGACAGCACAAACACATCCTGCTAGTTCCAGCATGCGTTGAACAGCAACGTGGGTTAGCAACATAGCAAGGCATCTCCCTGCAAGGCACAGATGCTGATGTGTATTTAAGGTTCAGCACAGCTGTACAGCAGCGTCATAAGCAACACCTGGACACTGCACTGCAGGACCTCACATGGGCCGCATGAAGGCGCCAGTGAGGCCAGGCTGCTGCCGCTGCATGAACAGAGCATTCAGCTTGCTGACATCAACAGCCGCTGTGGGGTCAAATAGCAGCTGTTGCTGCTGTTGTGGAGGCTGCAGAGCGCCGGCTGCCAGCAGCTGATTGCCTAGGGTGCCAGCTACTAGGCCTTGTTGAAGTCCACCAAGACCTGATGCCAGACCCAAGCCCTGCAGATCATGCAAGTAAGCAAGCTGTTGAGTCAAGCAAGCTACGGGGTCAGGAATGGTAGATGGTGACCCTTCCAGCAACAAAATGCTGCTGTAACATGTGACAACTGAGCTAACCAGAGCATGCCACCAGTCACATTATGCTACTGCAATGGTAGCCAGTACTGATCATTGAGGATGCAGGTGTAGCGTCATGGCAATCGCAGCTCCAAATGTGAGAGCTTACAGCAGTCGCCTGGCTGAGCTGCCCCACCACCTGTCATACCTGAGTAGCCATGGGGTAGCTGCCTGCCGCATAGGCCCCATACATGCTGCTAACATCATAAGGTCCTGCGGGTGCGCTTGCAGCTGCTGCACCGTACAGGCCTGCTGCAGCGGCTCCTGCAGGAGCTAGTCCTGCCGCTCCATAAGCATCAAGGCCTGTAGAGTACCCTGCAGCACCATAAGCCCCCAGCAAGCCAGGCTGGCGGGGCGTTGCTGTAAGCATGCCGCCAATTCTGCTTGTACTGCGTCCCCAACTGATGCGGATCGCACTGCTGCCCACAATCTGTCCATTCATTTCGGCCATGGCTTGCTCTGCATCGGGACGATTGACAAACTGCACAAAGCCACAGCCCTTGCCCTGAGGAATCTTGGTGTAAACCACATCTCCGTAAGTCTGAAAGATTGCACGCAGCTGGTCCTCACTCACACCAGCTGATAGACCTCCAATAAACAGAGTTGTGTTTGTAGGGTCAAGCTCTGCTGGGTGAATGCCTGGCATGCCTGCCGAGCTGCTGCGGCGTGCTGTTGCTAAGCTGACACGAATGGGCCTGTTGCTGAGTTGAAAACCCTGCATCTCAAGGGAACGATCTCGCTCGCTCTCATTGGCATATCTGACGAAGCCATAGCCTTTGGAGCGGCCTGTGGCAGGATCAACAATGACCTGCAAACAGTGAAGGCACAACATAATGTTGAATGATGTTGGTCATCCATAACAACATCAGTGCAGTGCATCTCAAGTCAGCAAGGTGACAACCAAAGACACACAAAGGCTACGCCTCAGTCAACAATTCACATGAAAGCGTTATCAAAATTCCAATACACTGAAAGAGCTACCAGAGCTGCCCTCCGTGGCAGAAGGGCTAGGCAATTTGTTGCAGCATATGCCATGCCTGCTTCCCGGTCAACAGCCTACTAGACCTGAGGCTGGACCATTAGTAGGACTATAATCAGCCATAAGCTGGAATTCAGCTAGACCCACCAGCTGTTGGACACTGCGCACCAGCGTGGCATATGCATCCATCTGCTGCTGGCCACTGCAGCTGCTAACTAAAACAAGTATATGTGACATGGTGCCAACTCCGCGGCGCTGCTTACCTCTTACCGAATCTTAATGTTCCTACATTGTGCAATTGCTGAAGATGGCCACCACGCGTGCTTACCTTGGCAGACCTCACACTTGGATAGTACTGCCTAAAGGTTTCTTGCAGAACGTAGTCTGTCACGTCTGGGGCCAGATCCCCAACAAAGACGCTGAAGTCTGCGATGACAACAACTTAAGTAATGCATGCTGATGCCACTCAGCCTCAAAACAAAGAAGCGGAGGCTGACGGAAGTGGAAGGCTTTGGTCGCATGCTCATGCGACACCCAGCCGGTGGGCAAGTTCCACATATATCCCTCATTGCATTAAATCAGCTGACAAGCATCGCCATTCTCGTACCATCGGTATTGGGCTTCACTATATCCATCTTGTCGTTGAGAGCCGCGGAGGCCCAGTAGCAATACTAGTAACTACAAGCGCAATCAAACCTTAACTATCTGCACAGCAAGTATCCCCTCCTAGCAGACCGGTGCTCTGGGCTGGGTTATCGAAGACAGCGGTGAATGGCTTGTTGTTATACCAACGGCGTGCTATGGTGCTCGGTATGAAACCGCAAAGTTACTGACTTGGGAACGGGCCAGATCTGCAGGGCAAGCTAGAACAAGTGCCAAACGACTGCACCTTCACCTTCTAGCAGGAGCATCGAGCGCATCTGCACAGCAGGGCTTCATCCCCGTTGTGTCACTGCAATGTCATGTCTTTTGTGTGCATACTTTTGCTGTTGCAGCTCACTGGCGTTCGTCCGACCAACACGTGCCTTCCCGCGCTCTTACTGTTGAAAGGTGGCGCAGCAAACATATGACCGAGCGCTTTTTGAGGTGTTGCGTATTGTGGCTGTTCAATGATGAGTCAACTGCATGGTGCGCTAAGCTTGCCCTCCTGTGCAATTGCTGAAGCTGCTGTTCTAGGCCCGCTCGCAGCACCTTACAGCAGGCTATTCCAGTGGTGATCGTGTATGGCGAACCAGACAGCAAGCATGCAGCCCTCGAGTTGCTCTGGAAGCAAGCCTTAAATGCTCGTGAGCAAGCAGGTGGTGATTGCATCAAGGGTCTGCAGGACGTGCTGAAGCCTCCCTTACAACCTCTCCACCAGCAGCTGGAATAACAGCCTGAAGGGTGGTAGTCCCCCCCCCCCCAGCCTGAAGGGGGGAGCTACCACAAATGCGGCAACATGCATGGTGAGCTGTGTGTGGAGCTTATGTCAGTCATCTCTTGCAGCCATGCACACAGCAGCAGCTGGCAAGTTGCACACCAAGCTTGTGCGCATGCGGGCTCGCCTGTTGCCTCTCCTGGCTTGTGATTGTAGTAAGTCATAATGATGTAGCGTGAATGTGCTGCCATACTGGCGGTTGCTCTGCACCACAACACTGGTTCAGCACAGTATGGGAGAACAGAACAGCATTATTGGAGTGTTACTGATCACGACTGCCACAGCCTTTGCCTCCGGGATTGTGCTGTACCAGTAAACAGCCCAAACCTGGTGGCAAACTCCCTGTATCTGTCTGTCGCGACCAAGCAGTTGCCAACTGCTGTTGGTATGCAAATTACTTGTCACAGAAGGCTTCAAGCTCGATCATTCACATGTGGTGCTACATAATGCGTACTCATTGTTTGCATGGTTGAAAAGGACTGATACCGCCATGCATCAACATCCTTGTCAGCTCAAGCCTCACCACCAGTTGTTCACGCAGTGAAAAATTTCGAAATCAGAAGTGTTTGTGTCATAAATCATACCCCACAGAAGAGGCTATGGCAGATTGACAAGGTCTCTCAGGTGACAGGCAGTACTTGGTGTGGGATGTCGGTTGCAGCTGGATGGACAGCCAGGACAGCCGAGGCAGGCACACGCATCACACCAGGTTGGCGCCCTCAACGCATGTCAGCGCATTAGCCGTAGCGTTTCAACTTGCTGCATAGCTCAATCACTTATGTTCACAGGGTAACTTCCTTCCATCCTTAGTTGGATTCACAGACCTTGTGAGCCTGCCGGCGGTCACCAACAACGGTTGTCGGCAACAAACTCAGGCCGCGGCGGTGCAGTGCAGTTCAACCTGGAATGCAGGTGGCAGCTGCACCAGTAGTGGCGGCTCTGACAGCAGGACTCGCAGTACAGAGTCACTCTACTGCTCCGCTGAGCGGTATAGTTCCCTGTTCTCAGTTCGAAGAGAAGATGCATCAAATCCGTTTATATCTGCAACAGACCCTTGTCGAGATAGCAGAGTAGCATGTTCAACATGTTGCAGCAACTCCGAGGCTTGGCAAGCCTTGCCCTGAGAAGTAATCACCTGTACTGTACTTGCCAAGGACAGGCTTTACATGCAGATTACTACAAACCACACAGAACCATTCACCAAAACTGTTAGGATTGGTGTGATGCATTAATTGAATTCAACACGTTCAGCTGTCCCGCTGACCAAATTGCCCCATGACAGAAGGACCATCGCAGGCAGTGGTTTGGCAGACCATGAACCGGGTGACTTGAAGCAGCTGTCGGTATTCCAGGCATCATCGAGACGCCAACAAACTGATGCTTGATCGTCAGCTACCCCCACATCAGCATCAGCGCTGGGTCACCAGCACGTCGCCGTGCGTGGTTGTCATTCATTCCAACCATCTGATGGACCGCTGCACAGTCCGTGAGTGCTTGGAAGTTGGTTGTTAAAATTAATGGTGTTCATACAGCAGCTCCTAGCTGTGTCTAGTTCAGGTGGCACATAGCACACCGGTGCCGTATCCGCCAATCCAAGATTTTGTCGCAGCGGAGTTCTTTGTTGCTACTTTCAAGTACGTAAAATTTGATCTGGTGGTGAATCAGACTGATCACAGTCCTTCTGGCTGTTGGTGCTAGTCTCATGGCGGAGTGGAGCATACAAGCATATGTATGTGGTACAAGAGTGACAGCAACAGCAGTTGCACTCTTCAAGATCACACCAAGGCAGTTTTGGGACATACTGACATTGCCAGGTGAGCACTTATGCAGTATTCTGGCACTCGGCTTGGCGCTCGCTCACCACACAATGCAATCTAATCATTGTAAACTCTGTACGCTCGTGCATCTTTTGCAAAATAATGAACCGTTTGGATTACTGTTATTCGGATTGCAGAGGGCGCTGACATCTTTCGTGTAGAAGGCAGGCAGCATGTATCAACAGATGGCCTTGGCATATGGCAGGAGCAGGTTGTTTTCACTGCTCCGGTCAGACTACTCTTCTGGAAGCCTGTGACCAGGACACGTGTGCATCAGCTTATTGATGCCAGTGACCCTCAGTGCATCACTGTAGAGTTCAGGCTGCTTCAATCAGTAGGTTACATGGGCTGCATCTGTTGATCAATTTCCAATAGTCAAAACTCATGTTTGCGTCAGATGCAGCTGTATCATGCTGCTGCAATGTGGATTGCAGCAGATCACTGGCAGGCAGACTTTGCTGCTGTAACAAGCATATGCACCTGCCCACCTCCCAATGCTTGTACAACACTTTACTTGCAACCAGCACAGCTTCAAGCAAGACAGTGAGCATGTCACAGACCTGACTTGTGCTGATACATTCCAGCATCCATCAACCATGATTAGTGACTCTTGAGTGTGCTTCCGACAGGACTTGATGTCCCACCTTCAAGGTAGCTGGGAGCTGAAGCAGTTGCCGCCTGCAACGCCTGGCAGTCCACCTGTCACTCGTGTGACATACTCATTTCAGATGTGGCCAAAAGGTCAGCAGAGCTGAGGAACATCGGCAACTTGATGATTTATAGCATTGCATTGCAGCTGATTGTACAGTGACTACAGCGAGCAGCTGATCGTACACTAATGACATCGTCTCAAGTGGATGTGCTGGGCAAACCACTTGGCTAAGCCGCAACACTGCAATCACCGTGTTACCCTTCCCCTCCCTAGCCTGCAGGAGTCCAGTTGCACCTGCATGCCGACTTACTTTCGATCAATTTTATGGAAGGGGCCAAATTTACTCCCTTTCATGCAGGCATATGCTGCAACTAACGATATTTCCATCCTTCTCTCAGAGTAAATGCTGCTGCTGCTGCAGGTGTTCCTACAGCGTTGCGGTTCATGCCAGGTCTACTTGACTCCGTGAAGGCAGCGGTGAAGAGAGAAGCATCTCAGCTGCTGGACAAGGTGTACTATGTAGCACAGAAGGTCAGCACAGGCACTGCCATGTTCTATGATGTCTGCCTAATCCTGCTGCTACTTGCAATCACTCGCTGACCAGCATGCCTAAGTTGGCCAGCTATCACTGTGTTGCTCTGCTGCTTGTTGCATCGATCATGGCAGTAGTGCATCTTTACCCTGCTTTGCATTTCTATTGCTGGTGTTGACGACACGTGCTCATGTATCTGCAGGTCGGCCCTGGTGTCAGTGTTTTTGACGCAGTGTCAGCAGCAGCGGCAGAAGTGCAGCTGTCTGGCGGCAGCTTCAAATTGCTACAGCAGGCGTTGACAGCCAAAACAGCAAGCATCAGCGGTAGCATTGGATCTATCAACAGCAGCGCAGTGTCCCCTGGAGCCGAGGTGGCAAGAGTCACAGCATCACCAGCAGCAGTACCAAGGCACAGCCAAGTAGTGTGTCACGCTCTTGAGCTGGAGGAGGTGGAGTCAGAGGAGGTGTCAGAAGATGATGTGGTGCTCCCAACCACCATATTGACAAGCTTCTCAGCAGCAACAGATGTACAATGTAGCAGACATGGCTTGCTTGCGCGTGCAGCTGAAATGAGTAGCAAACAGCACACAGACGTGGGTTGTGACACTTCCATGAGCGACCAGGAGACTTCTGACAGCTCAGACACAGATGTTGATGCAGATGTCCTTATCGGAAGCAGCACAGGCATGAGGCTTTTGTCAGATGCCAAGCTAGCAGCATCTAGCGTGCCAGCAGCTGCAAGTGTCTAGCTGCCATAAACACACAATGACTGGCATGGCATTGCTCCGACAGACACTCTGTCTTGCAGATCCAAGTGCACTGTGCAATCAGCTGCAACATTCAGCTGACATGCGGCATTTACTGTCAGAAAGTGCACTTGACCTAGCCAAGTGTTGGGAAATATATTCGCTGAAGCTTGCCGTCGTAGCCATCTCTGTTGTTTTGGTGCCACACCTTTTTTTCATCCTGCACAAATTGGTAATGAGTTCTGTTTTGCAAGTGGGGTCAATTGTATGTGTGTGATGTGCTGCCTTCAAGGTCAAAACCAGTGGTTGTAATGGTTGTGGTGTAGTGTGTAGTGAAGGCTGGTTGTTGCATGTGTGGAAATATCTGTTGCAGATAGCTATTGGTTCATATCGCAGCGTCTGCCATTTAATTGTTAAGATCAACATCATAATTACCTATATTCTATGCAGGACGATGCAGGGCTAGCATTGATACATAGGGTTATTGTTGCCGAACAGGCAAAGGTGTATACTGGTTAGAAAGGTGTTGGTAGAGCTGCAGTCAGCTTTGCATGACAAGTGTGTTGTATTTCCGGTTGCCAGGCTGTGTTGTATTTCTGCCCACTTTCTCAGGAGATTTCTGTGACATTGTCAGCAGTGCTGTCTACATCACATCGTCTGGATACCTCCTGTGCACAGGTATAATCTGATGGACCGACCCTTGCATCAAATATTATTGCATAGTGCATGTTTGTATCAATCTCTCCACAAGCTGATGCTTGGTGTATTCCATGCGGATGCCTGCTGCACTCATCTTCCTTGTTATGGCCATACACAGGAGGCCTGGTCTTCCAAGAGGAGCAATGGCATTCAAGGGTTGCTGGCGTCTGGCTCCCCTCTGTGTGCCTGTGATCATAATGCCCCATCATGCCATGTTGACAGAAGCATTTTCCAGTGGTGGATAGCCAGACATTGGCAACAGAGAGAAATATATTCTTGTGGCTGGGCTGAATTTATGTTGCGTGAGCTAGTTCAGGTTGTTCTCGCAATGTGAAACAGCGGCCACGCAAGAGCCTTCAAGGCTGAGCCGGTGGCTGCATCACATGGGAGTCTCCTTCTTGTTGAAACACGATGAGTCCTTTGATACTCAACCAACATGGCAAATGGCAGTGCAGAACCGCCGTGGCAGCTCGCGCTGCCGGTATGTCTTCATGGTACTGCCTAGCTGTAGACTCGTATGAGTGTGAGCTGCGGACGCCTGCTGTGGAAATTTCACCATGGTTGGCAGCCTGACAGACAGCATGCACCTTGTTGATGGTCTCACATCCTATTGCAGTCGCCCTCCTTTACAAAGTGGATGAATTCATCATCCACTTCATGAAAGCAGGGTTAGGGCATGCCCTATTGCGCAATAGGATGTTAGGTTGAATTCAATAGGATGTGTGCCCATCAAGTGGGCGCCATCTCACATCTGACTGGCAGTCAACGGTGTGACAATTTAGCATTCATGATCAATATGCGGTTAATTGATGGCATACTATGTCATCAATGGAGTCCACTCACAATCTGCAGTCAACCTTCGTCTGCATAGAGTCTTTCTAAGTCAGATTCTCCTCAGCAAGTGCCGCACATGTAGACTACATGTCACATGTAATGCATGTGCGGTGCACCACTGGACCGTTCCAGACCATCAATGCCAACGTGGCAGAGGCGCTGACCTGAGCTCGCTTGCCTTGAGACAGATCCACGGACCAGGTTCAACACCAATATGTCGGAGGTCCGCCAGACTGGACATCATTATGCACCCTGATCAACCCGGCCCGCCGCGATGGCATCGGCGTGCAGCCGCTGCACGTCGGACGTACATGGCTCCGAGCTACCTGAATCACTCCAGTTCAAAATCTTCCACGCAGCAGCTGCAGCTGCAAAAATGCAACGCAGCTTGTTTGCCACAGACTTCAGGTGGCATCATGCCACCTCAGAGTCTGAGGTAGGCCTCCAGAATATCTGTACAGCATCTGCAGCTTACTGCCAGTGAGTGGATCTGTCGTGACCAAGAGCTTGGTTTCAAACCAAGCCAATGTTGGCCGGCGGCCATCATCACCTTGGCGCAGAGGCTGTCCACCTCTGATAGTATCAATGACCGTCCCGGAGATCCTGACAAAGAATTATTCTTGATAGACACAAAACAACAACAGTCTTCCTATGGCACTAATAGTACAGCGTTCACATCAAGATATCTCTCCCTTATCTGCTCAGCGGCTGGGCCAGCATTTCTTACTTACGGAGCTGGGCCAGGTTTGTTGGGTGCAGTCAACTACAGAAGAGATACCGAACACCGAAGAAGTCTGGTGGTGGCAAAATAGCACTCAAGAAGCTCGTCCTCCTCATACTCCTTCCTGGTCCATCTGATGACTACTCGTCATTGGGCGCTCTGCCGCAGAAATGCCTATATGCCTATATGTGCTCGGAGCGCCTTATAGGCCTCACAAGCACTCTCATACTGCCACAAAAATGCCTATATGCTAGATACAATATTGGTGCTGCTTATAAGTGTGATTACAGCTCCCTTTTTATATTACTAGAGTGCCTCAGACACTCAAACACAGTGTGATGAACTAGAGCAGTGCAATGGCAATTGCCAACACAAGTGGCCTGCTTGGTTGAACCAGGACCACTATAATGACGTCATGACACGTGTCAGCCCTCAGGCTGTGGAGACCTTCACTACCAGAAACAAGTGGCTGACAGGCCTGTGCCCTCATTCAGCCTGAGGCAAGCAGCTGGCTGCAGCTCTATTGATTAACACAACACGTTAAACTGCAGAGAATAGTCCTGAGCAGCGCCTTTGCCATTGAAAGTGATCATTATGAGACAGCTGCAGCAGGTACCATGCAGCTGGACAACCATGACAATCCACAGATATCCCTAGAGTGCATCTTGCAGCACCCTGGATATCACCTTAAGTGTGAACAAAACATTCACAGCAAATTTGATAGCAATTTGTGAATGATTCATTTCACCCGGTGAATGCATGATGCAGGCATCATTCCTTTTGCTCAACAGATCACAGATGCTGCCAATGCAATGGTCACGAAGCTTGGCGAGCGAATGCTCAAAATGGCACCGCCAATGTTAGTGCATGATACGCTAACACAGCCAACAGATGGCCGTGGTACAGTTGAGCTAACAGAGCGTGAAGGTTTTTGGTCACCTAACCACCCAAGGCCCTGGCGACGCAGCAGTATATATGGCTCTAGAAGCAGAGGCTCTATACATGACTGATTGAAACATCTCCAAAACTCCTCTGAAAACAAGCAGGCAAGGCACTGCCTAAATGAAACAGCCTTTCCACACATGTCAGCTCTTGCCATGAGCTTTGAAAGCTCCTGCAGGCTGTTGATGTGAATGCATACAAGTGCCATTCTGAGCATCAACTGATCTGATTGTCGCAACAGTCAACTGCAGGATACCAGAGAACAACAGCATGAGAATATATTTAGCTGCATCAGCAACTCAACTTGAAGCAGATATAGCAGGTTTTCAAGGTGGCCTGACCTTGTTGGCGATTCTATCATACATAATGCAAGCTACAAGGGGATGTCTGTGCCACATGATGACAGTGCAGCATTCAGCACAGGTTGGGATGGATGTACATGTTGGTCATCATACAATCATCATCATCGCCTCAAAAGAACCACTCTATGGTGAGATGGTGGCAGCTGCTTCCAAACAACCATGCCTGATGCATGGATAACTGCCAGCTGCTCAGCAGATAACCCGGAAAAAAAACCCTGCAGCGATGCAGGACCAGTGATTAGCTCCATGATTATTGGCGGGCTGCGGCAGCTGTTCTCTGAAAAGCATAGCCTCTACTGCCAGGTGTACTCACCACACCCAACAATAGAGTCACAAGGTGTCCCACACAGTGCTTAGACTCAGTCACAATCACTATCCAGGAATGCTATTATGTTTGCAGGCGCTGCTAAAGGAGGCTCCTGTTTGCAAAGAGCATCACCTGCAAACCAACAAACATGTGCTCCTGTGGGTTGAGATGCCGCAGTAACACACTGCTACAGGGTGTTACAAACACCATGCAGCAGTGCTCAGTTGCGTGGTGCCATTAGCAGCTCTGACTGGATGACAGGAGGCAGCTACAGGTTGCATGCTGTCATTGTGGCCCACAATATGATCTTTCACCAAGTACCATGCCTCCGGCAAGCTGTGCATCTGTGCCACGCGATGATTCTGTCACCAAAAATCACACTCTCATGGCGAGTGCACCACCATATTGGTGGGGAACCCCTGCAACAGCTAGGTGGTCATTTCCTCCCATGTCAAGCATACTGTGCTGCCCGCGAGGCTCACGAGTACCCACCTGACAACACTAGTGCCTCAGAATGGTGCCATCTTTGATCCTTCCTTGCTTTTGTTTGGACCATGATCAGCTGTACGGTGAGCTGCATTGGCAGCCTTGGCTAGTGTTGAACCCGGTGTAAAGTCTGTCAGCACCTTGCACTGGCCCCCTTGGGCCTCAAAGTTCAGCTGCCTGCTGGAATTGCGCCGCTGCAGGGTAAAAAGCACATGCAATCAATGTTGTGAGAGGTCGAGCAGCACATGTATCACAAAGGTGTGGCAGTCAGTGCAACTGGGGCCACAGGGCCACTGCATCACTTGAGCATAGCTTGATATGACCGCCATGATGGCATACCTGCATGTAAAGTACAGTCTGTGATAGACCTTCAGCTACTGCACACCATGCAGGTATGATGTGATGCTGAGTCAAAACATGCACTTTCCTGGTTTCACAAATGGCAGTACGGGCATGCTTGCTATACCATGCCATCCTTGGAGATGGCAGTATCCAGCGCACCCACCATATGCAGCACAACCCAAGGATGCTTGATCAATTCTGCTGTGGTGGCTCTCTCTGCAGGGTCTCTTTCTAAAGCCATTTTGCAGAAGTTGACCATCTCTTCACTCATCTTCTTTGAGTAGGCTACTTCTTTGGTGTTGATATTCTTTACCACCTGCTGCTGTGTTTCTGCCATGAATGGTGGGAATCCAACAATTAGCTCATATGCCAGGCAACCCACAGCCCAGCTGTCCACCACTGAGTTGTAATGGTAGCGGGATTCATTCTTGAAGTCATTGGGATGGTCCTTGAGAGGGTTCTTGACAACCTCAGGGGCCATGTAATGCAGTGTACCTGCAAGTAGAGCCAACAGTCATCTGCTGGTGCCAAAATCCTGGTGTGCAGCACTGCATTGGTGCCATTCCTTTACCAAGGGTGCACCCAGCTGTTGATGACAGGGTACAGTACCCTTGCAAGCAACCATCGCTTGTGTGATGGCAACGTGCAGCACAGAATGGCCTTTCAGAATATGGTGGCCGCACATGCAACAAAGGTGTCATCCATGGCATGATACTCCACTAGCAGTCTGCAATAATGTCACTGTCATAGGTTAGCAACCTTCAGTGCACCTAGGGTGGGCTACCTGTTTCCTATAGCCAACAGGTGGAGCAGTTTCACAGCGGGGTCTGGCATTCCAACCACTGGTTGTGAAGTTGATTTCAACCACTGGTACATGTATGATACAAATACCACTGCATAGTAAGCAGCACAGCATCTCAAATAGGCTATGTAGCTGTGGTCACCTGTTGTCACAACAACATGATGTCACTAACCTGCACGCGTGACTGCATTCTCCTCTGTCATGTTGATGGCCAGGCCAAAGTCTGCCAGCTTCAACACACCCTCACCATCAAAGAGAATGTTCTCAGGCTTGATGTCCCTACAGTACGGCGACAGCTGCCATCAAGATGTACTGCTCTGTATACAAGATGTCATTGTACCCTATCCCCTTTCAGGAGCACTGTTGACTTCTTGCTTGCTCCAGGACCAGATGCAGCTGCCGTCAAAACAATTTGTTTTGTGATCATCAAGAGATGTTGGGTGGTCGCACAAGAGACAGTGCTACTACATTGTATGGGTAACTCTGGCAGCACACCCGGTACGCACTGCTGTACTGGTCAACGCAGCTGCATCATATTGTCAAGGTGTGCCAAAGACATGACCTACCTGTGTGTGATGCCCTTGCTGTGCAGGTACACCAGGCAGTTCAACAGGGGGTGGACGACCATTTGCACTGCTGACTTCTCTGTCAGCCTGCCACCAGCCTTGTGCAAAGCTCTCAGCAGGTCACCTCCCTCAGCATAACGCTGGGCCAGGATCACACGATGCTCCTCCTGCAGCAAGA
The DNA here is from genome assembly GCA_018290735.1 of Coelastrella sp. MACC-549. Classification (NCBI taxonomy): domain Eukaryota; kingdom Viridiplantae; phylum Chlorophyta; class Chlorophyceae; order Sphaeropleales; family Scenedesmaceae; genus Coelastrella; species Coelastrella sp. MACC-549. The sequence goes on from JABEVS010000003.1 coordinate 161,250, forward strand.
AGTAGAACATACTCTTAGAAAGCAGCCCGGACAGTTGCTCAGCTTTTTATAAACAAGAAGGCCATGTAACACATCACATACAGCCAGTGCTTTTGTTGCTATCTGTCAGAGTTTGCCTGATGCATGACATGGAATTAGTAGCTGCTTCAAATCAGCTGGACAAGGTTGAGGGGTAGACAAATTAGGTCTTAGCCTATGTTTGCATGCACACTGAGCATGCCATGAATCAAGGTCATGAGATCCGCACCTGGAATGCAACAAATAGTTCCACAATATTTCGGTGTGTAAAGGAGCCATGCAGCCTGATTTCCCTGATAAGTTGGACCTTGTTCAATTCCCCCAGAGCATTCAGATTGTAGACCTTGACAGCCATCATCTCCTTGGACAGACTGTCCTGGGCCTGCAAGCACAGCATCCACAGCCTTCAGCAGGGCAGGGCACTGCAGGGCACTGCAGGGCTGTTGTTGATACAGCGTTCCAGAGCTTGGTTGTACCTGGGAGCCCATACAGCATTTACAGCTGCTCTGCAAGCCTCACCCTGTACACCTCTGATGCGTAGCCAGCATGTAACTTTTTGTCAATCTTGAACTGAGCCAAAGACCACTCGTCACGGCGCATGTTAGGGGAAAGCAATGGGTACACCGATAGCAGCTTGTACTTGCGCTTGGGGGCAGAAGAAGCAGACTGCTGCTTCTGCTGTGCTTCAGCTGCCTGCTTGGCCTCAGCCAGCGATTTGTTGGTTGCTGCTTTGGCTGCTGCCTGTGCTGCTGCTGCTTCACGCTCCTTCTGCTTCCTAGCTGCCTCTTCAGCCCTTCTTCTGTCCTCAGCTACTATAACATCAGCCAACAGCACTGAACCATTGGGTCCTGTGGCCTTGATCTTGGGCTTTGCTTCTGTCTCATCCTCAATAAAACCACTGTCTTCTTCTCTGAGATTCATAGGCTCTGGTAAGCACAAGAGCGAGAGGATAGTCAGTATAAATATCAGCTGTGAACAAGCCAGTGCCAACAGTCGGAGATGCCTGTTGGTTATCTGGCAGGTTAAAAGCCTTTGCATATGGCGCTGAGCAGCCCTTCAGCAAGAAGCAACTGGGGGGTGATGCCGATGCTCAAAAGTTGAGAGGCAAGTGTCCTGCTGCTCACCTGGTGCATATGACACCTTGCTGGCCCTGGGTGACCCCGAGTTGATAGCACTCCTGTCGATTTAGAACATAATCAGCAGCAGCGCCAACAGGTCAAAAAGCGTCGAGGAGATAGTTTCCCTTGACTTATCACCCATGGTTTGAACCCACAAGGCCTGTGCTGAATACTGGAACAATCAGCACAGTAATCTGAGGGAGGGCTAGCAGAGAAGTTGAGGACTAGATGCAGATCAGCAAAGCCAGCAACAGTATACTCTCATTACCCCAGCAGCAGCATAAGCTAAATAGAGTATTTGAACTATGGAATATTGAGGTTTAATATGTGGTGAGCAAGATGTTCTGATAGTTGCCTACTTCTTGCAAGTCTGATCTGTAGCCATATGCTCACTTGATTTGTTCCAGGTTTTGTGCCATGACACTTGGCCTGTGCTGGTGCCTGGGCTCCGAGAAGTCAACAACAATGGAGGGGGAGCGGTGAGATCCACCAGAGCCAGAGCCTGACTTCTTGACCTCCAGCTCTGTCCTCAGAGCTTGTTTTTCTCTTTGCAGTGTCATACAGAGCTTCTTTAGCTCCTCTGTCGACTTGGTCATCAGATCATCTGCAGGGATGTCCATCGCAATTGCTACTGACGTTCTGTTGCTACTTGGGCTAGCGACCCCGGGGCTGACTGGTCCAAGCTTTGTTTTGTCTCCCACATTGGCAATGGCAGTGGCGGTGCTGATAGGTGACACCTTGACGTCTGCTGCCACTGCTCTTGGACTGCCAACAGCTGGTCCCAGGTCATTGACTGTGTGTGACCTCTTGAATGCGTGGTGGTGATCAAGCATGGCCATGACCTTGCCCTCATTGCTGCTGTCCTTGGCAGGGCCTGCAGCGGCAGTGACATTATCACTATGTCAGCAGCAGCAAAAGCAATAGGTGTGAGGCAAGGTATGAACTGTGTCAAAGTATGAGTAGCCCCTGTGGTGCCAGCGGTTAGCACAGTCAACAGAAAATTATCAATCTGTTGATTATGATCATCACCTCACAGACTACGCTGACCAAGAATTGCATAGAGTCATGTGACTCTTTCTCTCAGGCACCCACCTGCTGTAAACAAGACCTTCTTGCTCTTGGCGCTGAACATGCCTGAGTCCACCAAAGTGTTGGAAGACTGAAAACAGTTGGCATCATGATTACCACAGCAGTAGCAGCAGCAATAAGTGGTAGCTCCACATTTGCACAGCAACTGTGACCCGCACAACATTTGTCACAGTCAGAAGCCCTCACTCAAGGCAATGGCAATGTCATTGCATCCATTTCTGTTCTACTGGTCATGAGACAAAAGTGCATGTCATTCTGCTCTCTATGCTTGCTTACCTCAACAGATCCCTGTCTGTTTGTTGCTACAGGCACAGGCTTGACAACACCAGTTGTCATTGCTGCACCTGCCTGCCTGGGCTCAAGGACATACTGCTTGCCAGTGCCAGCTGTGCCAGCAGCTGCCAAGGAGCCAGTGCCTGCAGCGTGGAGTAAGAGATGCAGATGTCTGGCCATCAGTCTTTGTGTCTACGTCAGAGATGCCACTTTCATGCAGAGAGTGTACCATGACCTGTGCTGCTTGCTGCCCTGCTAAGCCACCAAGCCATCCTTATGTCCGTTTGCTACGCGGTAAGAGTTGCACCTGGCCTAGCCGCTCTTCAGACGCCCATCTAACCACACACCTGCCCTATTTGTTGTGTTGCGAGGTGAGTCTGCCTCATTCTGTGAGGCCTGGCGACCAAATATTCTGTTGATCAATGAACTTCCCTTGGAGGACTTGCTGCCTTCGCCTGCATGGGGTTGTGAAGCGCAAATGAGCAGGTCAGGCTGTCAAAGCCTTCTGGTGCAAGCTACGTGCAGCGTATATAGGAACCAGGCACTACAGCAGGAGGTGTTTGGTGAACTTGTGCGCTGCTATCCATTTTTTGAAACATTGACCCATGTATCCACGCTACTAGCACTGTTTCTATCTCACAAGTGGTACAGTCACTGGAGCTTGCACCAGTGCCCAAGCAGCAGGAGATAAGTGCCTGTGCCAACAGCACAAAAAGTACCAGCCCTATGACAGCGCCGTACCTCCTAAAACGGGGTGCATTTTGTCGAAAGACGCCTGGCTAGGTACTTCTTACGTCTTCTTCAGCAGACTGAGCTGCACGTACATACGCTGACAGCGTGAGTCGTGCTGACCCACAGTACCAACGATATGCTGTCCATGGTACGCTTGATTCGGGTGACCACATGTAATCTATTGGAGAAGCTTTGGCCAGTTCCTGGTTCGAGATTAGCTTGTGGCAGCTGCAGTACAAAACTCCCAAATTGTACCTGCTGGCCGACTTACCTGGCCGTTTTAGCCCTTTTCAGCACGCATAAAACTACCAAAACAAACACTTAACTTTTATTAAAGCGAGCTGCTGCCTTAGCGGGTGTACGCTGCACTCTCGAAGACCAGTAGCCAACGCTGCGCGCCCACAATCGTATATGAAGCGTAATAGGCTACTAAAATAAACAATTATAAACCTTTTTTAGGCCGTTGTGGACCTTAATGCATGTCTTGGTGTGTGAATACGCACGGCTGTAACAACCATGCTGTCGGAGTTTGCTTGAGGCCTTATTCCGATATGCGCGATTGATCATGTGCATACTCACCTGTAGGTTAGTAGGCTGCCCTGATTGCACCTGCGCGCTCTTGCCACCACCACCTGCAGCTTGTTTAGCCTACTGATATCACAAACTACCTTTTGTTTCATAAAGCGTACTCCTTGCGGACGCCAGCAACATGGCAGATGACAGCGACGACAGAATGTCAACATCTGAGGGGCAGGACAGCGAGCAGCAGTCACAGCACAGCGGCTCAGAGGTTGAGAGCTCTCAAGACAGTGAACAGGAGCAAGATATTGCTTCTGAAGATGTAAAACGTCCACACGAATTGATACCGGGGCACATCAAGGACCGGGAGAAAGTGGAGGTGAGTTCAACGAGATTTGATTTATGGTTCATGTGGCTCCTTTGCAACTCAACAGCAGCGTTTGCGACAGCGCTTCGGCGGTCCGCATCGCTCACTTAAATTCATGTCAGACTACAGCTTGCGTATTCAAATTCTCACCAGATTGTTACACTGCATCATGTGCATAGGAGAGGAAGTCCATCATGAAGGCTGCAGCCAAGGAACTAGGTAGCTTGCGGCAGTCTCTCACGGGTGATGCCTGGTCTCTTGAAGTGCTGTGTGCCAAGTTCATGAAGCGCAAGACCCTGTTCTGCTGCACAGCAGACCCAGAACGCCCGGTGAGGAGCAGCAGCTGAACAGCTGCCCCTGGCTTCCCTTGATTTGCACGGTAGCAACGGCTGGTCGGTGCAGGCTTGTAGGCTTATAGGTATCTGAACAGTTCGCACATATCGACTCAGTACTGAGCTTCTGCTTGCGGCAAACCATAGCAGCATGAAGTCCCTGAGCAGCCACACCCAGCAAGTCCTGCAACACAACAAGCCCTCATGCCACCCTTGTCCTGGTAGTCTGGCGTAAACACAGCCCATACTGCTCCCTGCTCCCTGCAGGACCGCCGGCCCTTGCGTCCCCTGGACGTCCTGTGTGAGGCCAAGGTCAGTGCAGCAACACCCGTCTTCATCAAGTGCAGCTGTGAGGCGTGCACCGGCGGATCATCAGGACACACAGGTGGGCAGCAGGGACAGCCAAAACAACAAGATAAAGAGACAGCAACGCTGATGCTGAGCAGAACCCCAGCCATGATCAGATGGAATGTCATGATATGCATGACAGCTCATTGACAGCAGCTGGTGTGCCCTCTGTGCAGTAGGGAGACTGTGGTGGCAGGCAACAGCTGCAGGTCCTGTCCAACACTCGGCACTGCCCTCCTAATACTGTGCAGGTGGTCAGTTCAACAGCGTTGGCGATTTCCTGGCTCATGGCAGGCAGGTGTTTGGGAAGCAGACAGTTGTGGTCATGGCGGACCTGGAGCTCAGCTGGCCTGTGAGTTGCAGGACAATGGCGTCTGTGCAGCACTCTCAGCTGCAGCAGCAGAAGCAGGGGCAGTGGCCATAATTGCTGTTCAGATGCTTGCTTTTGTCAAACAGCAAGCCCGGTTGATGGGCAATATGAATCAGAAGTATGAGTCAGGAAACACATGCAACTTACAAAAACAATCTCTCCTCGGTCAGCAGCAGATTTCCAGCTGGCAAAGAGCCATCAACTTTGAACCGTCTTTGTCAGCTCAGGCACTCTGCACCATGCTGCATGCTGCTGTGGCTGCAGGAGCTACTGGACCTGTTGAAGCTTGACCCATGTGATCACATGTGGTACTGCCTCTTCTGTGAGGAGGAGCTGCCTGGTGCACCCCTGAGGACGTGTGATGGGTGCCAGCTGGCATGCCACGGGGCTTGTTACACGCGAGCATATGGGCAGCCACTGACAGAGGGGGCAGATGGCCGGGTACTGTGTGCTTCATGTCAAGACCCCTCCTTGCAGACCTTGCAGGTGGGCAAGATGTAACTTCTCTTGGCCAGCCCTGTGGCAGTTCTGAATGCAAGTTGGGACAGTGTGACACTCATGATCCAGTTTAGTTGCAGCCTGGTGGGGCTGCCTGGGGCATGGCCAGTTACCTGCATGTCTGGTTTATGCTCTGCAATAGCCTACAGGTGGCAGGAAAGCACTGTTAGTTTCTGTCATACTCTGCAGGAGATCCAGCAGCCCAAGCTAGGCAGCAAAGCTGGGACTGCTCGCTACACAGTGCCACCAATGCCCAATGAAGTCTTCCGAAGGGTGAGAATCTGCTGCAAGGTGTCATGATGGCAGCAACATGATCTCAGCTGTGCGCCATTCAGCCATCCCAGCAGCTGCTGCATGGGGTTGCATTCGCATCAGCACAGGTGGCATCAGGACTGATGCTAAGTTCCAAGCATCCTGCGCTCGGTGACAACTTATGAAACAGTTATGCGCACAGGAATGGCGTTTTGGCAGTCAGCAGGTTGCCAGCTAACTGCCAGATGTGCAGGTTCACGGCTGAACCTCTCATCGTTCTCTTGCTGGCCCTTGCTGCTGCAGGAGACCAACCCCAGCCACTTTGAGAAGGGCACATACGACTTCTGGGGCAAAAACCAGGCTAAGCTCATGGACCCCTTGTGTCCAGCTGTAGACAGCCCAGAAGCCAAGGCAGCAGCAGAAGCAGTAGCAGCATGGGAAGCACTCTTAGGTAAAGATAAGGAGCAGGATTCCAAGCAGCAAACAGCAGCAGGGGATAAGGAGGACAGCAAAAGCGCCGAGGGCGGGGACCAGCAGCAGCAGCAAGACGTGGACAAGAGCAAAGATGATGATGGTGATGAGGAAGAGAAGCGCAAGGTCACACATGTGCTGATTGTGCGGGACCCAGCAGGTCAGATACTCACCATGGATTATGAGTATGGGAAATATCACAAAACACATGGGGAGAACCGCAAGCTGTGGTGCATACCACTGCTTGAGCATTTGGGTCTGCAGCTGGGAGACTTGTTGATAGCCACCAGGGACTTCCAGGGCCAGCAGCAGCAGCAGCAGCAAAAGAAGAATGGCAAGCAGCAGCAGCAGCCTGATGGGCCGTGGCGCAACGTGATTGACAAGTGTGATAAGGTCCTGCAGCTGCATGTCATCAGGAAGGGATCCAAAACCCCAGCAGCAGAGCAGAATGCATCGCAGCGTGCTGCTGCTCTGCGGGCGGCCAATGCAGCAGCACAGGCAGCACGTGCTGCCATGGCAGCAGCAGCAAAGCCAGTGATGCCATCGGCTGCTCAGCAGCCGCTGCCATCAGCAGCAAGGGCAGCACCAGCAGCCAAGGAGGCAGCAGCAAGGCCAGCAGCAGCAGCTAAAAAGACCCCTGATCGCAAAGGGCGTACTGCCCGGCCCTCTGATAGTGGTGAGATGGGTTCTGGGGGTACCCCTGCTCCAGCTGTAGTACAAGCAGCACCAGCAGGGGTCAGCTTGTGGAATGCAGTGGCAACTATGCGGCCAGGCCAGGGTCGCAGCAAAGCAGCAGCATTCTCAGCAGCAGCAGAAGCCATAGCAAATGAGGTTATGACCAAGCCAGCTTACAAAGTGGTCCAGCAACGTGGCCAGGAGCAGCAGCAGCAATACCTGCGGCAGCTTGAAGAGGAGCAGCGGCACCAGGAGCAGCTGCGATTGCAGCAGCAGCTGCTGCAGCGCAAAATGCAGGAGAAGTTTGCTGCAGAGGAAGCAGCGAGGCAGCCGGACTCAGGTTTTGAAGGGGCTACCACCGAGGGCGACAATGATGATGCTGACTTTGATGCAGCGACAGACACAGGGAGTGGCAGAGGAAAGGGAAGGGGCAGGGGTAGGGGTCGCGGAAGAGGGAGAGGCAGAGGCAGAGGCCGGGGGAAACATGCTGCCCGGGACGCTGATGCTGATGCTGATAGCGATCATCATCATCAGCAGAGGCCAAAGCGGCAGCGGCGAACGTATGCTGAACTGCAGGGAGAGTTTGTCGGGTCAGATTCTGAAGAGCATGATGGGTTTGGAGAGGATGAGGATGAGGACATGTATGCAGATGATGAGAGTGGCTTCCTGACTGCCGTGCCCAAGGCTAAGCGGCAGCGGAGGGCTGGCAGCAGTGCAGCAGCAGCTGCAGGGGATGCAGATGCTGTTGCCGCTGGGACCAGGGATGATTTGGCAGCAATGGCAGCAAAGATCAGGTTTGACCTGAAGCGGCGACTGTCAGCAGGGCCTCAGCAGGCTGCTGCTGCGGCTGGAGATGCTGCAGCAGCTGTGGAAGGGGCTGCTGCTGCTGTTGGGAGTACAGCGGCTGATGGTGAGAGGGTGCGGCAACTGGAAGCAGTGAACGTGCAGCTTCAGCAGGAACTAGCAGCAGCGCAGCAGCAGATACATACGCTGCAGCGGCATTTAAATCAGGCAGCTGAACAACGGGCGAAGTTGGAGAAAGCAAGGTTTGAGGCTATGCAGCAGAGGGATGCTGCTGTTGCTGAGCGTGATAGGACCCAGGCACAGTGTAAGAAGCTGATGCAGGAATTGCAAGCAGAAGTAGCAGCTGCAGAAGCTGGCACTGGGGCAGCTACTGCTAGTGGTGAATAGTAAAAAGTCCGTTTGGGCCATGCCTGCCTGAGGCTGTTGAACAGCATCCAACAGGCTTCAAAAGGTGTTGTGCGGTGTTTCAGTGGCTGAGTATGTGTGCAGCTGTTCAATGGGTGATAACAATTTCACAGCAGTGTCTTGCCTCGTCTACATCGTCACTGAGGGGCTGGCTTGCCAAAAAGATCACAGCATGCCATGACAGAATCTCAAGAGCCAGGGCTTCCGGAACCCCCTTGGCGTGCCAATTATAGCGCTGCGAAGCAGCGTGGCTGTACTCCGATTATTAATGTTCAACACCCAAGCTGAGTCTGCCTGTGGAGCGACGTTGGCGGATGCCCCCCGGTCGCCACTGTTTAATTTAAACACAGCACAAAGCACAACCCGCTCTGCACCAACCTACTAAGCAATGGATTGGGCATGCGAACAATGCACATTCATCAATGTAAATACCTCGGAGTGTGAGTGCTGTGGCGCCAAGCGTCAGGTGAACTCTGAATTGAGGCCCACTAAGAGAGCTAAACCTAGTCCATGCCAGACAGCACGAGCAGAGGTAGTAGCCATCAATAGTGACAGTGAAGACGATGTTTTGCTCACAACCGAGCCAGCTTCACTTGGCGGTGAACAACAACAGCACGATGCTGCTGAGGACAAACCACAGCACGGACATGCACCTCACGTCCAGCTGCCTGATGCAGCATCAAGCCTATACGTGCTTGACCGCTGCGCCTGTCGTAACACCGCGAGTGGCCTAACACAGCACTTGCTCCAACAATTGCAGCAGATAGTCCTGCAAACGAAAAATTCCACAGGCCTCTCTGCAGCAGTAGCCAGCCTGTCCTGCCCAACTTGCAGTAAGCACATCAGCTGTCAGGATCTGTACAAGCTTCTTGGTGGTCCAGCTCTGAGCGACGCTTACTCAGCAATGGTGGTCAGGATCAAGCAGGAATATGAACGGTCGCACCCACCTACATGTCAGCCCAGGTGCAGCATCTGCCCTGAAGGGACTTTGGTGCTGCCGTTATCATGCTTGAAGTCTCCCAGCAGCAGTAATACCCAGGGGGAGAAGCTGCCAACCAAGCAGGTGTTGCATGCAGCACTGCTAGCCAGGCAGCTCAGCAAGCCTCGCACAGCAGCAGAAAGTGCAGCAGCACTAGCAGAATATCTGGGTCCGCACTCCCAGTATTTCTGTATCGGCTGCACAGTTTCTTGGCCAGCAGCAGTCCAAGCCGCACCAGACAGTGCAGCAGCAGCAACAACGGAAGATACTGCAGCAGCAGCAGTAGTGAAAACAGCACTGACATTGTGGGGGCACTTGGTACAGCTACAGCAGCTCATGCTGCAGGGTGCTCCAGCAGGAGCAACAGCAGCCGCAACAGATGCAGCTAGCAACAAGGCTGACCAACAACAGAGTAAGAGGCAAAGCAAAAGCAAGGGAAGCAGCAGAAGCTATTACAACCATGGGCACAGTGCAAAGGTTTGGGCAGCAGGCACAGGTATGGACCCTCATCGGCTGTACCCTCATAATCCATCGCATGGCTCAGTCTGCACCACTCAGCTGACTGAGTGCTCTGGATGCGTTCATCATGCAGGGTTCCAATGGTTTTACCAGTTGACACATCCTCAGAGTGCTGTTTAGCCTCTTTATATGCAGAAGGCTGAGGCCATGTGCAGGAGACTCCAGGCATTGAATCTGCGCTTTGCGGTGGTATTGTACACAGGAACGCCGTTGACATGGTCCTGGAAGACACACTTATACTTGCCGCTGCTTGTAGGGTATGGAGGTGACTCCGGTCAGAGGCCAAACCTGCAGAAAGCAATGACAGCGGCGGCCAACAGACAGCAGGCAACAGATGCAGCACTCACAAACAATCTCAGCAACATATGCAACATAATTAGCACCAAGAGCAGCAGCAATAGACATGGTGCGGGGTCGTCCAGCATCACAGCAGCAGCAGGTGGCAGTCTTGGTGTTGCTGAGTGCGCAGTGCTGCTGGGTGGTCCGCTGGCCTGGCTGCTGCGTCTGCTGTTCAGCAATGACTCCCTCATGGATGTGGGGGGCAGGCAGGAGCTGTACAGACAGGCCATGACTCTTCTCAGGTAGGAGACCTGCACCTCATGGTCTGGAGGACAGAACCATCTTGCCAACAAGCATCAGCCCTGATGCATTTTGGGAAGCCAGCAGTGTGCTACATGCAGTTGCAAGTTGCAAGAAGTGCGACGCACTGTTCCTGCAAACTGTATTCTGCCACACTGCAGGTTGATAGGGTCGAACCCAGACCTGCTTCCTCTACTGCAGCTCCCAGCAGATGACCCCAGAGACAGCAGCAACAGCACAGCAGCACACACGCCCAGCAGCAGCAACACCAGCAACACCTGCACGCTCATGTCAGTGCTGGTGCGGCTGCAGCAGCAGGCGAACCTGTTCAGGAAGAGCGCAGCAGATTTGATGGCTGATGAAGATGATGAAGATGCTACTGCTGCTGTGTGCCTGGCTCTGGATATCTCCAGTCTGGTGCAGGATGTGTCAGAGGCCAACAGCATGTTCACAGCGACCGTGGTGGCGGAGAAGGGGCCCATGCGGCTGCAGCCAGTTTCTGCAGCTGCTGAGGGTAATAGCAGCAGAACTGCAGCTGCTGCCGACGGCAACAAAGCACCTGCTGCTGCAGCTGCCTCCATTGCTGCTGCTGCTGGGGGACAGGATGTAGCATCCAATGGGGGTTGGCTCAGTAATGTTGGGTCAAGACTTGTGGGCGCTATTGGTGGCAGCAGCAAGGATGCAGCAGCTGCTGCTAGCAGGGATGCTGCTGCTGCTGCTGAGGCCCAATATGTGTGTGCTTTACGACCATATCAGTTTACTGAAGCAGACTTGTTGCAACGGGGCAACTTCTACTTCAGGACAGCAGCTGAGAAGCAGAAAGCAGCAGGAGGTACAAAAGTTCTCGCTGTAGCTGTGTGACTTGAACCCTGCATCTGCTCACTGAGTTGCCTTGACCCAGCCCAAGCCGTCAGAACCATTCAGTGTACCATTGGTTTGTAAAGCGCATTATCTGTATCGCTGCTTAGGGTTGCTAATGGTCTCATTATCGTCATCCTTGCTGTGGGTATTTTTGTTGCAGGTGAGGTTATGCGTAGGCGGCTGAGGCGCATCACCGAGGAGCTTGGCTCCTTGTCTACCAGTCTCCCCCTGTCAGCTGACAGCAGTATACTGGTGGTCTGTGACAGTGAACGCATGGATGTGCTGCGTGCGCTGCTGCTGCCTCACGTTGACACACCATACGGTGGTGGAGCATTCCTGTTTGACATTCTGCTGCCTCAGGAGTACCCTGACAAACCCCCTCAGGTAGGTGCCGACAGCAGTCTGGCCAACGCTGTAAAATGGTGGACAAGAAGTTCATCACATGCTTCACCATGGTGCAGTCATTCTGCTCTGTGAGAGTTTGCTGAGCTAAAGCTTGAGGTTGAAGCACTGGAGCATGTTTGGGTTGGTCACTGAATCTGCACCTTGCTTAGCATCATTGCGCAAGTTGGGACAGTGTTCAACGCAGTGTGGGGTATATTTTTGTGCAGGTTCAGTTTCTAACAACTGGTGGTGGTCGTGTGCGTTTCAACCCCAACCTTTATGACTCTGGCAAGGTGTGTCTGAGCCTGCTGGGCACCTGGAGTGGACCAAGCTGGGAGCCAGGAGTGTCAACACTGCTGCAGGTGGACGACTGTGCATTAGCGCCTAGTGCCACTTTTCTTGTGTATGTTGGCTGCCTTGATGCCTCTGAGGTTCATTTCAATTGGGCACTATTTGTGTTTAAGGGTCAGACCCTTCAGACACAAAGAATTGCCCAATTGCAACAAACAGATTGTTGTGTACCCGCAGGTTGGGTACTACGTCTCGGTATAATCAGTGCATTATGACCGAGCCTATGTATGGGCCGTGTGTGGTTGGCCACACAGGATGTTGACTTGTCGTGTGCCCATTCTCTGCATGAGCCTGCAGGTGGCAGGCTCCTATCTTGCAGGGGCATACCCAGTCTCCCCATGGTGCACGACGCGGAGGGGTTGATCAGAATCAACCGTTCCGCAAGATTATACATATTTGCAAGTCAAGTAATAGTACATCTCATCTTTGATTTGCAGGTGCTTGTCAGTCTGCAGTCCATGGTGTTTGTCACAGATCCATACTACAATGAACCTGGCTATGAGCGGAACACCCATGGTGCACGACAGGCGGCGATCAGTTACAACCAGAATATAAGGGTCCACACAGCACGGCATGCCATTCTAGACGCACTGCAGCAGCCCGATCCAATGTTCAAGGAAGCTCTCCAGCTGCATTATAAACTGAGGGGCCCCGCTGTACTCGAGATGCTGCAGAAATGGGTGGACCAAGCCGGAGCAGAGAAGGAAAACCTGAAGATTCTCACGAGTCAGGTAGGACCACCAGAAGGTTGTATTCTGCATTGTTTGCAAAGGAAGCTGGACACTATCAGATGTGCAGGCCCTTGCAATGCTCAGCGGTAAACGCAATGTGCATGCACAGTCCTTGAAGGTGCTGAGAGTATGAGGATGGGGTGGCTGTGCTGCAATTTTCATTACGTAGCAGGCTACTGCCACAAGTATTGCTTAGCAGGGGCAGCAGAGTACCAGACTGCTTGAGCGCACTTTGACATATGGTCCAGATTGAAGCAGATTGTATGGCTAAAAGCCCTTACATGGCCTGCACCAGGGCAGCTGCTGTAACCCATGACTCCAGAGGAGGCACTGCCTTCTCTCTCTGCCTGAAACACTGTTTTGTGTCTGCTATGTATCCACCTGCTGCTTTCAAATCCGTCAGATCAAGGTTGAGCTGTCCAAGCTGCCCAAACCAGCTAGTGCAACAGCATTGGCAAGAAACCTACCAGTAGTGCAGCAAAAGGTAGAGGTCCAACAGCAAACACAGGCATGGCCCAACATGTTGTACAAGCAAGGACGTGCTGGAGAAACCAAGTTAGCAGCAGCTGCAGTACACGAAGAGGATGGCGTGATCGACCTGACCTGAGGCATGAGACGATCCCTCCGGTCACATCTGACATTGAGAAATCGCCAAGGCTGTTGCCACTATGTGTACTTTGAGAACTGTTATTGCTGAATCATGTCGTAAGAAAACAGCGCCCCAAATTTCAGAATGCCGCAGAAGTGGTCAGATGGCACGGCAGTTGTGGATGTGTCTAGCACAGGCTTCCGCCTGGTTGATAATGCAGAAAATCTTAGAGAATTACATAGGTGGGTATTGGGCTGCAGATTACGGCAGGTACGAGCTTGTTTGGAACGGAACGCGGTTACAGGGGTATAGAGGAGGGAACGGATGCAACACCTTCGGGACGGCTATATAAGTCACTGCTGTCCATTTGTGGCAGAACACCCGCAGCAATAACATCTGCATTTCACAAAGCTGTTGCACACTTGCAACCCTTTGCACGCACATTCTGCCTGTCCGCGAAGCCATTCTCGCTTCTTGCACCATGTTTGCCCGCCCCTTGAACATTCCTACGGCCAACTACCGCAATCAAGATGGGTTTTTCAGTCGCTACACAGCCGCTGGGGTCCCCAATTATTGCGTTTGTTGAGGCTAATGAGCCCACAAGCGCAGATGAGGAGTTCATTTTTGGGCAAATGGAAGATGTCCTGGTGGGTTTTCGTCTCTGACTGGGTGAAGTGCGCTTTGTTCGCATGGCAGCTGCCTTTGGAACGTGTCTCACACATACCGTGACCGCATATTCAGGTCCAAGAGGCGCACGAGGAAGTCGACCAAAAGCATATTGCGGAGTTGCTGAGGGAATCTCAGCAGATCAGAAGCAACAGCGGCGTAGGCAGCCCAGAGGTGGGACATCCTGTCACCTTCACGGTACTTTGTGCCTTAGATCGCAGTCTAGCCTTCTGCTGCTATGATAATATTTTTTTCTGCATTGTGATGTCTTTGAGGGTAAATCAGCGCCTGGCCTCACACGTGTCCTGCTTGTGTCCTGCGTACGTACGTTCTGCACACAGGTCGCCAAGTATGTGGACGCCCAAGCACCTGCGCTGCTGAACAATGCTCCCAAATCTCTTGCGCTCCGTTCCCTGGCGGAGCAGCTGTACAACCGCCGCCCTGTGCTGTACTTGAAGGGCCACTCCGAGCCCCTGCCAGCTACTGTCCTGCTGAGATCTGCGCGGAAGCCCTCTGTTGGCGCTCTCAGCACAGCGATTTCCCCTGCTGGGCTCTTCAAGTCACCTGACAACAGCTTCATCATCATCAAGTTTGACCCACTGTTCGGCTATGCAGGTATGCCTCCAGCAGTACAGCAGCTACACAGTAGCTGGCCCCTCAGTAGTACTTGAAACCCACACAGACGGACGGTGGACGACCAGAACTGCACGCAGATATCATTCTCACCTGCGTCAAGTAAATTTACAGCCAATCTAGGGAGGCCTGCCTGTCCACCCCGGTCAACTTGTTGCAAGCCTTGCAATGGACAGTACTCTTCCTCAACCACGCTGCTGCTGCCGTCTTGCTGCCCTGCCGCAGACATCATTGTTGATCCATTTTTTACTGATGCCTTTATCCAGCAGCCCTCCACTGCCACGTACAGCACCCTGCTGAGTGCGCTGCCCCGCTCCTTTGTGGGCACAGCAGCTGAACTGCGCAAGATGGTTGCGCTACTTACTGCTGAGAGCATCAAGGCATATGCTGCCAAGGTAATTGCAGAGTGATCACTGGCTTACTGAAAGCACATCATGCACTATGAATGTAGCTGCTTTATCAGCCAGAGCACTCTGCTTCAGGTTGTTTTTGTCCAATTACCCCACGTAATGAGCTAGGACTGGATCTGTTGCCAACCTATCTGAGGCTCAACCTATCAGCCGAAACTTGCGACTAGTGGGAAAATCAATATCCTGGTCTCATTATCCGCTTTAAGCTGATACAACTTGCTTGTGCTGGCTATTGTATCTCATCACTACCAGGGCGTGAGCTGCCCTCCCTGGAGGCGCTTCGACGCTATGCTGGCTCGCTGGCTGCCCAGAATGTTCAACGATGATGTCATCACCCACGGTCCAGCTGCTATGCCACGTCCTGCAACAGCAGCACTCAACCCATCATTGTTTGCTGCAGCACCAGCAGTCAGCAGCAGGCTGCATCTGCGCAGAGACGATAGCATGGACAGCACCAGCAGTACTGACAGCAGCATCACTGCTGTGGGTGATGTTGGCCCTGATGCTTTCAGCTCTGGTGAGATGAGCCAAAGCTTGGGCAGCAGCAGCAGCAGTACAGCCAGCTCTGTCAGCGTCAGTGGCAGCCATGTGTCTAGGCATAGCACTGTCTATGGCTTCAATATCCCCAGCAAGCAGCAGCAGCAGCTTGAGGACATGACACCAGTTGCTGATGAGAGCTTCAGTGTTGCAGAAGGAGCTGCCTACACTGCAGCAGAACCACTGGCAGCAGCAGTGGCTGGCACTAAGAGCCGCACAGCTGCTGGCCTTGCTGAGGCTGAGGTTGTTGCTGAGGACAGCATCAAAGCAGTTTACCCAACACCAATATCGGCAGCATCGGCAGCATCTGCTGTGAAAGATTCTTTTACAGCCGAGGCGTTGGTGGTCCCAGCCAACAGTCACGCCAAGGAGGATCTGCTGCTCACCCAGACACCCAGCCTGCCAATACCAGGTGGTCAGCAGCAGAAGCAGAAGCCGTCCCTCAGCAGCAATAGCATGACCACTCAGCTCCTGGCTGCCAATGGTTATGGCAAGCCCAGGGTGGTCAAGCTTGGGGGCATCAGCAGTGGCGACCCAACTGGTAGGCCTCCTGCTGGTTCTGCTGCTCCTCCTGCTGCTACAGCTGTTGTTGCTCATGCTCACTTTACTACAGCTACAAGCAGTTCTGCTCAAGACAATCAGCATGTTTGTTGTGGTAGATTGCGTGGCAGCAGCAGCAGTGGCAGTCTGAAGAGAAGGCGCGGCATGTTTGAGACCTTCAAATTACCTGGTGATGCTGTTGAAGCAGTGAAGGTCAGGCCAGGTGCAGAGTACAGGATCTGCGGCGCAGCTGTTGCAGCACTTGTTGAGCCCAAGAGTATTGATGTCAAGGGCTTAGCAGCTGTTGTTGCTGAGTACAAGGATACTGTGCTCAGAGTTGGTGTGAATCCAAGGCAGGAGACCAGGGTGGTTGCTGGTCGCAAAGTGGTACGACTGTGTTCATCGCCTGGTCATGTGATTCAGGGTTTTGTGCGTGAGGGTGCCAGGGCGGCATAGTTGTGTGTGTTCTTGCTCTTCAACAGCAGCAATCTGAACTTTTGGGGAGTCGCAAATGCTGCCACACCTTGATGTCCAGTGAGTACCGGTGTTGAGGCACATGCTGTGGTTTGCTGCACTGGCATTCTTCTTGCCAAGAACATGGCTGGTCTGCATAGATACATGCTTAGGAGGCACACTCGCAATGTGAGAATGATGCGAGGTGATTGATGACTTAATGACAAGTGCTCATAGCAGATTGATCCTTCACCCCTCGGTGATTGCTAGCAGATGTACATGGTCGTCCGCCTGTGTACCCTAGTAGCAGAAGGTGGGCAAGAAAAGTGACTTGATGATGTACATAGTGAAAGCGCATTTGCCATAGCATTTCACCTTGCTGCATGGCTATATTTCTTTCACATAGTGAAAGATTAGGATGTGATAGTAGTACTAGTTTGACCAGTTGCTGGCCACTGCAATGGACAATATCAACATGATATTGTGCACACTCGCTGTTGGTCTGGAGTGTGTGGCATATTTCAAATACTTTTTTTGAGTGTTCACCCCATGCCTGCAGCCTGTCACTGAATTATCTGAATGGTACAGAAAGGTGAGCAAGGTTGTCAATGTCTTAGTCCAACAGACTGCCGAGCAGCCTCTTTCAGTCGCTATCCAGGTGTGTGCAAATGCACATGGTGTAACCGTAGTACTAGGTTGAAGCTGCAGTGCTGTTAGGAGCCTTGCTGGTTGCAGAGAATTGTGTTGGCGGGTGACCCTCACCACCCAGGTGGCTGTACGGCGTCGGGCATCATTCTAACCATTCATGTAAATGACATTGAGCCATGCAGCAAGGTCAAATGCAATGGCAAATGCGCTGACATGCGTCGGGCAACATTCTAATCATTCGTATAATTTTCATCACACGAAATAACTTGTGCGGGACTATGCTTTATGTTGGCAGCTGAGTCTGCTTAATGCATCAAGCATTATTTACTGTTGAGACCTGGAGCTGGCGATCTGCCAGCTTGTGTGCCAGCAGCACAACTGATAACCAGCTACTGTTCCGTCAATTGCCAGCAGGGAGGAGTTGCTGACATGCCTAATGATAACCGCGCCAACCAGTAACCAGCAGGGTAGCCACCATGAAGGTGGTGTGCACAGGAAAGCCAAAAGCTGTTGGATGGATGGCCCAATCAACTTTCGCGGGTAGAGGTGCTGTCACGCTTCCCTGCTTCAGCTCCCGTCAGGATCGTATGCCAACAGCTGAATGAAGCCTTCAGAAGAGCATAAGCACGAAAACGTTTTTCTGTTGATAGGCTACTTAAGCAAAGCTTTCTGTTGTCCTTGCATTGTCGGGAGGTCACAATCAGCACCAGCAGATGTATCCTTGGGCCAGTCCAACATAACAAGGCTGAACAAATACAAATTTCTTGCGACCGCAATTGTCAACATGCGGTCGGCAGTACTCATAGCTGTGCGCGGGCACCTGCTGAACTCCAGATATAGAACTCGACCCAGAGAACGCAGACAGCGCTGGGTCAGGTCCAAAATCAAGAGGTTATCTACCAGCAACAGTTTGAATGCGTGGAGCAACGAACCTCTCATTCTACTTTGTCATTGAGATAATAACAAGCCATAAGATCTGGGCATTTGCGCCTGCTTCACCGGCTACCACGCGCTTCAATATACTTAAAACTTACCCTCCACGAACATTATTGATCGTTATTTACATTAGAGGGCCTCTGTGCGGATCGATCTTTTCTGTCCCGGGTGTCCGAGACGCATTCTGAAAACAAGATGCAGCTTTGCAATCAGAAGATTAGTGCAAATGCCCGTGCTGTGGTAAGAGCTTGAGCTGTACTTCAGGCTGCCACTTTCCTGGTTTCGCAGCACTGTCGATGACAGCGTCCGGGGCAATTACAGAGCCTGCATCTGACGGCAGTCCTCCGTTGCTTACAGGCTCCCCAAAAGTCTGCACGTGTGCAGCGCGCCGCTGTGAAACCAGTTGCAGCAGCTCAGGCTGAGGTGGTCACTGCCAATGCAGCAACAGCACAGGATGTTCCTCTCATGTTGAGGGCTCTGCGCGGCGATGCAGTTGAGCGCCCCCCCGTGTGGATGATGAGGCAGGCAGGCCGTTACATGAAGGTATGCAGCTGCTGCAGGGCTCAATGGGGCTGAGATAGATTATAACGGCAACAGACATGTGCTGGCAACCGCTACATCTGCAGCAGCATGAGGCACAGCAGCAAATGATTTAAAGTCTTCATGTCCCCACTCGCTATTGGACTGTGTATCCAGTGGGTTGAGCATGCACGGAGAGCGTTGGGGGGTACTAAACTGGCAAGGACTGAGCTTGTGTCCAATAGCATGCATATGGTTGTATCACCCCCAGTCTGTGCTGTCTGGTCAGCCGATCAGAGGTAGGTGAGCAATACAGAACGCTGCAGGCAGTGGTTACCATAGCTAGCCACTCCACCAGCTCTGCCACATTGAAGTACGCCTGTTGTCTGCTGCAGGTGTACCAGGATTTGTGCAAGAAGCACACCACCTTCAGGGAAAGGTCAGAGAACGTCGACCTGGCGGTAAGAACCATTGAGGATTCTGAGCCAGTACAGCTGGGCTCCAGGCAGGCGGCAGCAGTAGCCTGTGGGCTGACTGGTGCAGCGCCCTACTGGGAAATGATTCATATCATCTGTTTTCAGGCAGGACAGAATGAGATGACACAGGGCAATTGATTAGACTTGGGAGTTTGCACCATGGTCAAACACTCTCATTAGATTATTTGTCTGTCCACTGCATGCACAGGTTGAGATCTCCCTGCAGCCTTGGTTGGCATTCAAGCCTGATGGTGTGATCCTGTTCAGTGACATCCTGACCCCCCTGACAGGCATGAACATTCCCTTTGACATCACAGCAGGCAAGGGACCGGTCATTGCTGATCCAATCAGGACAATGGAGGTGAGTGCCAGGTTCAACTCATCAACCACAAGCTGACAGCCATTGTATTGCTGGCAGTGCTTATCAGTACAACTGATGAACGCTTGTCAATGGTCAGCAGCTGATGCTCAGTAAAAGACATTGGCAAGACTACACACTGATACGTGGGCTCTAACACTGTGTAACTGCTGCTGCTTGTGCTGCCACTGTCATGCCATGCACCATGGCCTGGCTCAACAGCAAGTGAAACAGGTTACCAAGCTTGATGCAGAGGGTGCCTGCCCCTTTGTGGGTGAGTCCCTGCGCATCCTGCGCCAGGAGGTCGGCAATCAGGCAGCAGTGCTTGGCTTTGTGGGTGCTCCATTCACACTGGCTACATACATTGTGGAGGGAGGATCAAGCAAGAACTTTGCACACATCAAGCAGATGGCATTTGGCAGTCCAGAGATCCTGCATGCCCTGTTGGACAAGCTGGCTGACAATGTGGCCGACTATGTGCGCTATCAGGTAAATTCACGCTGAAGGGGGCATGTGATGCAGGCAGCCAGGTTGTGCCCTGTGACCAGCGTTTGCCCTGGGTGCACTGAATGCATCACAAACATGTGGTCGCCACTGAAAAATGGTCATCCTTGCTGCTGCTCTGTAGGCTGATGCCGGTGCTCAGGTTGTACAGATCTTTGACAGCTGGGCCAGCCACCTGTCACCACAGGACTTTGACGTGTTCTCAGGGTGAGCAGCAGCTGAAGTCAGCAGCACTGCTCCTGCTGGATATGAGCTCAGGAGCATCTGTAAGCAGATGATGCAGCACGGCACACTGCAGTGTGCTTGCAGGTGTTGTCAAGCTCTTTGCTACTTTCTGCAGTGTTGCTTCATCATGTCTGTCAGCCTTTTGGCGACCCAGTAAAGAACCCAACACCTGTGATCAGCTTCTACAGGAGCTGCTCCCTCTTCTGAGGGAAAGCCCGCTGACAGCTAGTCTTCCCCTGTCCTGCACCCCACTCCCACTCTCGCCTCGCAGACCTTACATCAAGAAGGTGATTGACAGTGTGAAGCAGACACACCCCAACCTGCCCATCATCCTCTACATCAGCGGCAGCGGTGGATTGCTGGAGCGCATGGCAGCAGCAAACCCAGACATCATCAGTATTGACCAGTCGGTAGATATTGTAGATGGTATCAAGCGTGTAGGCAGTGGCTTTGCCATCCAGGTGAGGGGTTGCGCCTGTGGCAGGCACCACCCTGTGTATCACCGATTGCCAGGTGACAAGTGCAGAGAGGGATGGGGAGGGGTGGCAAAGCAGCAGTGCAGGCTTACCTGCACTCCATCATGTCTAGTTCCTTGTTATGCTGCTGCTCTGGCGCTGGAGCAAACCACACAAGACTCCTGCTTCACAGTCCTGTGTGCTGGCTGCATTTGTTTGTAGGGTAACATGGACCCTGGAGTTCTGTTTGGTAGCAAGGATGTGATCGAGCAGCGGGTAATGGACACCATTCGCCGTGCCAAGAGCCAAGGGGTGCGCCACATCATGAACCTTGGTCATGGAGTGCTGCCAGGCACACCTGAGGACAATGTAGCGCACTACTTTGAGGTTGCACGCACAGCACATGAAAGGCTTTGAGCAGTTGGGCAGCAGCGGGGCAGCAGGGTAGCACTAGTGGGTGGGGAGAGGGGAATGGGTTTCCTAGATGCAGCAGCAGCTGCAAACCTTCAGCTGCAGCAATGTAAACAGCAAGGGAAATGTAATGGCAGAGGATGAATGCTGGCAAGGGTTGTTGCCATCAAAGTATGAGGGAAGGGTCAATAATCATCAAGAAATCACAACCAAGCCATGACAGGTTCAACTCAACCCTGCGATTGAAGTGCATCAACTTGTGCAGCTCAGCATGCATACAATGTGCTGTAACAAGCAGTTGCACTTTGCAAGCAGGGCTTTACAGCACTGTGCTGTTTGTGGGTGTCAACAGCAAATGACCATTTTACCTCAGCAGCATGACCATGGCTGTTTGGACGCATTTTAGATGCATTCCCTCAGGGAGATGATCAACGTTTTGACGGGTGCACCAGTTAGTTTGGTTGGTGGCTGAGCCGCTCAGCCATGGTGATCATGCTTCTTCTGTAAGTTTTGGAGCTCAATAAGTATGGCTGCGCTGAGCCTCTGACGGATCCTTTTGATTTATGATTTATCTGGTTCTGGCGTGCACAATGTGCACTGCACTAATGACGTCGGTAGCAGCTGGTGGGCAGCAAGGGCAGCCAATTGCCTTGCCAGGCAGTCACAAGCATCATACCTGGGTGACGCCCCCAAGGCATGTCAGCGCATTTGTCACAACATCACGACTGGCTGCATGGCTCAGTTTCTTCTCCAAGCACTGCTGAATCAGCAGGCACACTGGAGATCTCTATCTTTCAAGTAGCACGCAGGCTGATGGAGTTCTGGGTCGTTCACGATTCCATGACTCATCATTGAATAAACATTAATGCTCCAGCAACACCAATCCGCGAAAACGATCCGTATATTACGAATCGTAGTCTACGATGAGCGCTGAGCACAGTCGTGTAGGCTTTGTGCTGATCACATACCAGTATTGTAACCTTCGCTGCATGTATTTGTTGATTGTGTGGCAGGCCCTGGCATCTCAATATGCAAATTGCCGGGCCGTGTACCACCGGGACCTCAAGTAAGTATTCCTCTAGTTGCAGGTGAGTGGCAGATTCTACATGAAGCAGTTGGAGGTGTATGATGAGATTGTATTTGAAATAGTGACTAAGTTTTCATGTACTACAGCGAGAGGGTTCTAGTGCAGAACCGGCCTTCAAACATCAAGGACCACTGCAAGGGCAGAGGCTCTCATCACAGGATCTTCAGAGCTTCTTACATCTCTTACGCCAACCCGAGGGCCCAGCTGTTCCATATCTCCGACCAATTCAGATGGCTTTTGTGCAATTGTGAGCTAGCGTGGGCTTTACTGTACCATACAACAAGATACATACAAGTAATCCTCCAAACATGCAGTTCTAGGCCCAACCAATGCTTGTGGGGCCTCTAGCTTTGAAGGCAATGGTGTCAAGTGGCCTCATCTCGCACACGGGCAATCACTCTTGAGGCTTTGAGTGCGGCAAACAAACAAAAATGCCTCAACCCTTTGGTGAGCTCACCAACAGAACGCCGTCTCCCTCACAACAAGAGGACAATCGATGTGCCAGGAAGCACAGCCCTTGGACTGCTGCAAGGCACAAGAAGAAGACCCGTTCAGTGCAGAACAACGTAATGAACGACCCTTCAGAGCCTTCTGCATGCTGCGCGAGCCCTGGTGAGACTTCAAGGACACCAACTGCTGCATAACTGCTAGTAACACCACCCTCCAGGGGCATCCTGCTGCAGCACCTAGCTGGAACGTAATTAGGGCCATGATAATTGTCTTGTGTGCTGTAGATGCCTTGTTTGATATTGGGCGTATTGCAGAAGACATTGAAAAGGAGTACAGTCTGTCGGATGGCCTTTCATCTGGAACATCAGGCACTGGTGTATCGCCACACTCGTCTCCCCCTATTGACAGAGACCAAGATGCACAGGTCCACCCAGCAAAAGCATACATAGTAGACCAGCAGGTGATGCTCACGGTGGGAAGGTAGTCATATTGCATGGTTTATAGTACGCTCCTGGGACTGCCCAGCAATGTCCACTGTTGGGACAATTTGCAACTGGCATGGCCACAATTGCATTGTCCACAAATGCTATCAACAGATGCTGTTACCCAATCATGTTGCAGGCAGCGAGTCCCGATATGCTATCAAAGCTCTCTGATGCAGCCAGTGGCAAGTGTCGATCCCCGGTGTGGTTTGGAAGCACCTCTTTGCAACAAGAGCTTGATGAGGCAAGAGAAGGTGGGATGATGATGTAGAGCATCTCGCATGCAGACCCTTTGACCATATCTTTTTGATATATAAGCCAGGCACCATACTGCTGTGTTGAAGCAAGCATTATGATAAATGATGTGTCATCTCTGCAGGGGATGGTCGCGATGAGCATGGCAGCAGCGCTCCCAGCACCTTGCTGCTAGACCGCTTTGATGCCATAGGACAGCAGCAGTCAGACGTAGGTGGGATGCAGTGTGAACAGCAAGCACCTCAAACATGCTTGCAAGGTGTACAGCAGATGATCCAGTACCAGCAGGCACCCGCTGCATCAGCTGCATCAGGCAGGCGCAGGGGCCTGGTGGCACGGCGGCGAAGCTGGGCTGGTGCGGAGGCCTGCAGGTGAAGACACTGGCTCGCTGTCTGCTGGGACATTGGTGCATTGAGCCGCATGCTAGCTGACACTGCCTGTCCAGGCAGAAAGCACCATGTTTTGATGCAATGGCTTGAGTGTTGCAAGGCACCTCAAATGCACTCCCTCACCCACCAACCCATGCATGCACTTTGTTGCACCTCTCAGGGCGCCTGCAGCAGCTAATGGCTTGGGCATCAGCCGCTTGGCTGCCAGCACTCTTGCAGGTCACAACAGCAGCAACCAATTAGTAGTACAGGCAGCAGCAGCAGGTTTAGTGGCAGTGGCAGCTGGGCAGAAGCAGCAGGACACAAGCAGCTTTGCTGTTTGCAGCATATTAGGCCTAGGTAGCAGGTGTCAGCGTTTGGATTTTGATGATGATTGTGAAGGGTTCTCTATCAAGCAGCTTCCTTGGGATCCGTGTGACATTGCACAGCAGGATGAAGTTGGTTGTGACTACAAGTTGGCAGCTGCAGGGCAGTTGACTGCAGGGGTGACACACGACTCACTGGACTGGTTTGAGCAGCAGCTGGCACAAGTAGGTGCACCCCGCTTGACCTGCCAACTTGCGCAGTGAGCAACAAAGGATGTCCCTCATATTTGCGAGTTGAAGGCCAGGGAACAAGTGGAATTCCATGCTTGCTTGCTCACCCTACGAGTTGGTTGGCCTGTTGAGGGCCTCCTGTCCTTGGAACGTATCTTATCTCCTTGCAGTATTTTCATGAGACTGCAACAAACTTTTTGTGTCAGCATGCACTGTACTGCATCATGTGTGCAGTTGAAGCTGCAAGCAGCACACTTTTGCCACGGGTTTGTGACTGCTATCTGTTGTTTCAGTAGTTGCTTGGGCTGGCCTGCTAGGTCAGCCTTGCACTTAGACACAAGAATGATGAAAGTGACAGCAGATGAGCTACTGAGCACTGTGTTGCGGGTGTAGGCTGCAGAAGAGGATGACCTGGCTACTGCACAGCAGCTCTGGAGCGCGATGCAATCAACTGGACTGAAACCCAACCACAAGGTCATCACCAGCTACCTTTTGTAAGTGAAACCTTACAGTATTGCACTTTGGAGAGGTGATGCATATACAAATGCTTGCATGCAGTCAGCTCTTGGCATAAGGAATATCCAGCAGCTCAAACAATCCTTAGTCAGAGCCTGACAGTACACCCTCCACTGGCCAGTAGCAGCCTGACTACTATCTACCATTAAACATGGCTGGGATTCAGCTGGATGGACAGCCTAGGCAGCAAGGCAGGCACATGCAACTCTCTTACACGGCTGAGCTGTCTGATCTTTGCATGTGGCTCATGTGTGCTGCTGTAGGTGCTGTCATTATGGAGGTGGTGATCCAGGGGACGCTGAGCAGGTGGTGCGGGAAATGTGTGCAGCAGCAGACACAGAGCCTGATGCAGTGATGCTCCAGCTTCTGGCCTCCATTGACATGGCATGGCAGCAACTGCATTGTGGACTCTGAAGGCTAGTGCAGCAAGCAGTACACTCAATCCGCACTTACATGCCAGCCGCATGTAGATTTGGAGTTGACTGACAAATCCGGCAGCCTACTCAACCATCACTGCACAGTCAGACTTGCGTTGCCGGGGGGAGATGGACTGGTTGATGCCAGCTGGCCGTAGGTTGGCGAGGTCTTGCCATATGCGACTGATAGTTGAAGGCCGGATAAGAGGCGCCTCTGGCCCTGGGGTAATCATCTTCCGCTCTTGATCAGAGGCCTTGCTCAGTGCCGGGCCGCGGCGGTCATACAGTCCTGCGGCTGTCACACGTCGACACAGCAACGCATTGTGCGTCCGTCCTGGTTAACGTACAGTACAAGCTCTTGTGGAAGCCTATGATGCTGTATAAACGCCGTGTTAGGGCCGCAGAAAGGAAGGCGTCATGACCCAGGTCATCAGCCCTGATGAGTGTCACCACGGTTCTTGGGTGCACGTGCATGCCGCGATCGCGTTACAAAATGGACCTTCCACATTGGGACGTGTCCTTACCATAAGCACGTGAAATAATAGGGATTTAGCAATATTTTGTGCCACGCACTGCGCAGTGCAGCGCTCCGGAGCGCTAGTGTACGCACGTGGCACCCCACCTAGATCGGACCAGTGACATGCAACGTCGTCAGTTAACAACGTTGACTCAACCGCAGCTGGGGACGTTACGCAAGGTCAGCCCTGCATGCAGCGACAGATCTCTGCTGCCATGGTGAGACTGCGTAGCTAGGCTTGATCCTCAACAATTCAAGACAGTCAATGGGCTACACGTGGTCGTACGACCGCCGGCAGTAGGATTCCCATCTCATTACTGGGCGAGCTCACTGCATGGTGAGCCAAATATTGCGCACAATCCGCATGTCTTGGGGTTGCTGATGCAATTCAGCAGGCAAGGTCCCTTAGCATGCTAACTGCGCAGTGCAACTATTACTCCGGCCGCACGTGCGCTCAAAGAACAACTGTTGGTTGCAAGCTGATGTTTTTCTTTCAGCTGTTTTCATAAAGCAACTTGAGCTGTCCGCGGCAAGTCAGCACTGGGCTGGCCCGCACGATTCTACACGTGTCGTCTAAACAGTAGCAGAGATTTCTACTGTGTCCCGCTCGCAGACGCTCGCTTAGTGGACGACCCCCGAGGCCACACCACCTTCCAGTTGCGTCAGCTTGCCACATACATATATATTCTGCGTTTGCATCTACGCAAGATACAGCCATTGGATCATGGCTTTGCTACCGACCGGCGCTGGCGAACCGGCAACTGCAGTGGCAATGGACATCAAGGCACAGCAGTCAGACAGCAGGCCGCCCCGTATGTACTACCTGGATCGGTTACGCATCTTTCTGCTGACTTTTGTGGCTTTCAACCACACCGTCATGCTTGGCGTCCTGAAGACAGATGGTTTACCTGGTGCAGGCTACCATCACAGTGAGCAGCTGCGCGGTGAAGCAGCGCCAGGAGTCTACGGCAATATTCATGTGCCCATTCCTGATGCAATGACTTACACAGTAGGCCGCTACCTAGCATCGGCATCATTGGCGTACAACATGGGCCTTTTCTACCTGAGAGCTGGATATTTTAGTGTGCCAAGTCACAACAGGAAAGGACCTGCAACGTTCTTGCTCGACAGAGCCATCAGACTTGGAGTGCCCTTGGTTGTCTGGGAAGTGCTCCTGTACCCGACAGTGCTATACATAGGCAGTGCCCGCAACAGTCTGCCTCATTTCAACATATACCAACAGTACTTTGAGTCATACCGTGCAGTTGGACATCTGCAGATGTGGTTTGTGACAGTGTTGTTTGCATTTGACATCCTGTACGTTGCTGTCCGCCTTCTGCATGCAGCACTGCAGAAGGTTGTCAATCTGAGGGCTACCTCAAAGCTATCTTCGCCTGTTACAGACATAGGTCACACCAAGTCTTGCATAAGTGCTTCGCTATCCAGTAGTGCTGCTGCAGTGCTTGTCACTGCCTTGAGCACAGCCAAACTGCTAACAGCTTCTTCCATGGGTGGTGCAGTCAGCACCAATTACCAGTCCACCATTGCGTCTTTTGGCACATGCAGCATGTTGATTTTCACAGTATTGGTCATCCTGGTTTTTACAGCCAGCTTGTTTGTGCCTCTTGCCTTTGTTGGCATGGGATGGAACACCTTGGGGATCACCTTTCAATATAGCATGCTGGGCCAATACGCCATTTGCTACTGCCTGGGCACATTCATGTACAGGCCCAGAGCATTCAAGCGCCTACCCACACACTATGGCTACTGGTGTCTGGGAGTGGGCGTGCTACTGTACAGTGTTGTTTACTTTGTGACCGCACTGTTCAGGACATCAGGTGTATGCCAGGGCCTTTTGCCAGCTCTCACAAAGCCCATGCTCAGCGGGGTGCCCAGGCCAGGTGCCACCAATGAAAATGCACGCTGTTGGACAGCAGCTCAGTTGCTGTCAGCCACCTCCACCTCCTGGATGCTTCTTGACAGCTTGGTCACTCAGGCCTGGGCTGTATTATTCAGCATTGGTCTGTTGGTTGTGTTCAGGCAACATCTCAACATCAAACCTGGCAAGTTTGGCCAGCTTGTCATCAACGCATCTTACGCCTTCTACATCTTGTTTCCCTTGGTGCTGGTCAGTCTCGCTAAGGCCTTAGAGACTGTGCACGTGCACCCATTTGCTTTTGTTGCAATTGCATGGCCTCTCGCAGTGGTTGGTGGTTATGTGGTGGGGGTGGCTGTGAGAGCTCTACCTGGGGCAGGTCGCATACTCTGATGGTGTCTGACTTCAGACCGTCTGAAGCTGCTGAGTCAGAAACCGCTCAAGTTGATGGACATCAGATTGCAGGCAGTGAGTACAACCCAATTGAGTTGAAGCAGCCTGAGGCTGCCTGTCATTGTTGATGTTGCCTTGTTTACACATGGTCTGCTGGTGTATCGGTGCTGCTTTAAATGCTCCGAGCACAGTGTGGAATCCTGCACACAGATGTGTCGACTCAACAACTGAGTTTAAGTTTGGACTGACAATAATTTGTGACGCAACTATAGTACCATGCTATAGTAACATGCTTTGCTCATTGATAGATATGTTGAATAACATTATATGCCACATATTCACAGTGTGCATGTTGTCAAACATTGTGAAGCATTTGGCTGAATCCTGCCGATCATTGTTGAACCAGTCACACTGTTCAGGTCTGTCTATGTACGACAGCGACTGGTGTTTGAAGATTTGGCTTGCATTCCAGCGTTTGCTGAGGCTCAAAACAACAACTCGGTGTGTTACTATAGATCTAGACGTTGCTTCGTATATGAACGTATATACATGGTGTCACAAGGTGGCCCTGGAGCATCAATCCTTGGCACTGGCCGCCGGTGGCCCTGCCAGCAGCGCTGCTAGCCGCTGGCCGCATGAAGCACCTATGTCACTGCAGGTATGCTCATATTACATGGCGCATGGCATGTCCATGCATTGCACACCGTGTGACAAAACATTTCCTGAACCTAACTGAGGTATTTTGTTGCTGTGCTTGTCATGTGGCATAATGCCAAGAGGTTCTTTGTGGTGGCATGTGCCACATTTACCACTGCTAAGTATTGTGGGCCCATTGCCAATGTGATTAATTAATGATCAGGCTTATGAGTTGAGTCATAAACTTTGGAAAAGCACAATGTCAACACAAATTATAGAGGGCGGCCTCAGACATGGAGCCTAACAATCAGAAATCAAAAGGCTATGTGCCAGTTGAACTCCTTGATGTGGGTATGAAGCACCATTGTTGCCAGTGGGTCTAATCTGCTGATCTGCTAATGAGTCTGACTTGAGTCCCACACGGTCTGCACACGGTCTGCACTCCATGCTGAAGTTTTGCACTTGTAGATGTGCATAACTGCCGCACTGCCTGGCAGGCTCAGCTAAGGTGTGCATGCAGCAAGGCTGGTGGCTAGCCTTGCCAAGGCTACTCTACAGTGTAAAAGAGGTAGAGCCATGCAACATTGAATGAGCTGACAAATGAGATGGCATGCGAGGGCAGATTGTGGCAAAAAATCAGTGCAGTGCTGCACTTGCTCAGATGCTTTGCTGAAGCAGTCCGGGTGCAAGCTGCAGTGAATGACTTATGCACAGTGTATATGACCGCTGCTGATTATTGCAGCAGCCCATTGAAGGCTTGTGGGTCCTCTGTTTGCACAATAAGTGTTGGTAGCGTCAGGCTGTTGAGTGTTGCCAACCTTGACAGTACTGTAAGACCAAACTCAGTGCGCGCGCGCAGATCATATATGCACCTTGCCAATTGTGATGAGCACCAACCCAACCGATTTTGCCTATGCCAGGTGCAATATTCATTCTGCGGCAGCCCTGCTGTAGCCTGCGTGAGCTGTAGTTGACCAAGCCTGCTGACGGGGATTGCGGCAGTCAGCTGGCTTTTGAGCGAAAAAGTTACACAGACGACTCTTGTTTAGAAATACAGAAAGCAGGAAGATGCGCCAGGCGAGTAACGTGGTCTGGATCCGAAGTTCCAAAAGCGGTTGGTAACAAGTAAGCCACAACACACTGCAAACAGAGTCTCGGTAGCACTTACAATATATAAGCTCTGGTATTGTATGGAACATCGACTTTTGGTGACCACAGTCACTGGCGGTCCCATCTCCCCATTAGGTCGAGTAGTCTGACACACCTGAGCGCATTATAAGCAAAAGCAGTTCTACATCTAGTTTTTTGCAGTATACAGAAACCGGTAGCTCAGTGTCAAGCCTGTGGGCCTGTAGTGCCTCGTGTACCAGCGCAACGCAAAAACGAAGGCACAGCCGGAGTTGAAAGGCCACAAGTAGTGAGTCGCAGCAGCATGAGTTCTGTTTTACCACATAGCGTAAGCGATACAATGAAAGGAGGGGTTGTACATGCTGACATGGGACGTGATTCAGCACAACCAACATGGACATCATCCCAGCCCAGCGAACAGTGCCATAGCAGCAAAAGGGACATTGATAATAAAATGCGACTCGCAATTGTTTTTACAGAAATGCAAGGCGGGCTGCCATGTGGTGCTTTGAATGAAGCCAAAAAAGACTTTCTGCAGCAGTACAGCACAAGCTATGGCTATAATGGGTGGATGGAGCAACACTGGCAGGAGGAAGTTGGCAACAGAATTGGCCAGGGGCAGCATTACCTGGACTACACAGGTATGGTACCATATACTGATCCTGGTGGTCGTCTGCCATCGCCCTATTATGCATGATGCAAAAGCAACTGTGTGACACTACAGGTGCCGCACAGTACACAACTTCGATGATCAAGTCAGTGATGTCTGAGTTGACCAGCAGCTGCTTCGGAAACCCGCACAGCCGCAACCCCAGCAGTGCACGCTCGACCGCAGAGGTCAACCTGGCCAGGTCACTAGTGCTGCAGCATTTTAAAGCAGATCCAGAGCAGTATTATGTCATCTTCACCAAGTAAGAGCACCATCAGGAATGTTGGCATTGTGTCAGTGCCCTTCAGTTCTCCCTTTGTTCAACATGGGTGCTGTTGGTGGTTTGCATGTGGATTAGCAAACAATGTGTGCCGCCTGTCCCATCATGGCAAGAACTCACACTGACACTTCACCATGTGATTTTGCTGGATGTGTCGCACCACAGAGGTGCCACAGAGGGTCTGAAAATGGTCGGTGAATTCTTTCCCTGGTCAGGCAGCGGCAGCAATGGCGGGCGCAGCAGTTATGTGTACACTCAGGCGAACCACAAGAGCGTGTTGGGCATTGGAGCATATGCAAAGAGAGCAGGAGCTGAGCTGCACTGCTTGGGAAGGTAAGAGGGCAATGCAATCAATCATTTTCTCAGCAAGCTGACAGAAAATTGCATACACTGAGAGCACCTATGTTGCGGTCGCTGCAGCAGCTCCTTGAAGGCATGCTGTAGTTCGCTGGCTGGCATCAGTTGCTGCAGTGCAAAGCATTGAGACCAATGCTTTTGTAAATCTGATTCTCACACTGCAGGGAACAGATGGACCAGTGGCTGTCTGCCCCTGGCAGGCCCATCCCCTATGGGCCACCATTGAGTCGCAGCAACAGCACCAGACTGGTTAGGCGCTCCTCTATCATCCCAAACATTGGGAGCCTTGCAGCAGGACTAGACGGATTGCAGTTGCCCCCTATCACGTCTGGGCAGGTGGCACAGTTTGATGCTGCTGGGATCGAGATCCCTGATTCTGCCAGGGATGGGGTTGACAGCGGCAACAACGATGTCACAGGACAAGATGGCATTGACAAAAGCTGCAGCAATGGGGCGCCAACTTTTCACTTGGTTGCATTTCCTGCCAAGGACAATTACGAGGGCCAGCTGTACCCACTGAATTGGATTGAACAGGTGATTGACCTATAGGAATATGAACAACTCATGCTAGGTGTAGTTGTGAAGGGTACTGCCATGGCAGGTGCTACAGTGTCATTGGTTGGCATCGAAACGCTAAGTGCTGCAAGCTGAAAGAAAGCTTCCGATGGCAGTAAATGCTATGGCTGCAAAGTACTGATGATGATGATGATGATGATGATGATGATGATGATGATGATGATGATGAAAGAAAGCTTCCAATAGCACAATGCTGTCACCGCATGCTGCAAGCTTATAGCTTGCAATGCCATGCCACAAACACAAATACTGGGCAAGTTGCTGCCACCATTTCCATACCACAAAGGGATAGATCACAGTTCAAACTGCTCACCATGCTGCTGCTGCTGCTGTTGATGTGACTTGTTATGTGTTCAGGTCCATGCCAAGTCAGACGCTGTTAACAGCTATCTTGTGGTGCTGGATGCAGCAGCATTTGCAGCAACACATGACCTGGACCTCAGCAAGGTCAGCACCATAGGACTGTCATACTTAAGTTCTACGTTTGCACTCTTAAAGTAACATTTTCGATATACATGGATGATTCTTGTCACAATGACATGGTACACTAGACCAAATCAGCAGCTGAGAAGCAAGCGTGTCTCACAATGCTTATGAAGCTCTTCAGCACACTTCAGCCATGAGACATTGTGCCCTTGTGCAGCGGTGTGAACAGCCATGTGTTGTCCTGCATTTGACCAGACCAGTCTGGCATGCTCTGCAACAGCAGATAAGGTAACAAGCTGCAGAGTAGCAGTACAGCCACATACCCTAACCAACCATGATCTGCAGGTGCAACCTGACTTTGTCCCATTGTCATTCTACAAGCTGTTTGGCTACCCCACCGGCCTGGGTGCTCTGCTGGTGCGAAAGGAGGCGGCCAGGCAGCTCAACAAGGTCTACTTTGGCGGCGGCTCAGTTGACTACTGCACAGCAGAAGATGTTTGGCACGTGCTCAGTGCACCACCAGCAGGTGTGTGTCTGAATAACTGATGCTACAGAACTCGGCTGTGGGTACTGCATACTACATACAGCTGATTCTGGGGGTGCCAGGCAGCAGGGGTGCACAGGGCCTGAACTGCCTCAGTGACACAAGTAGTCTGGCTGGCATCAGTCCTTCTGCTAGGGCTATTTCAGTTTTAGAATGTGTTTATAACATGCCGCCTTGGCCTCAGCATGGCTGATCATCACATTTGAGTGCTGCAGGCCTTGAAGACGGCACACTTGGTTACTTGAACATTGCGGCTCTGAAGTATGGATTTGATGTCCTGAAGCAACTGGGAGGGATGAAGGTGCGCACTCAACTGGCTTTGACATGCCGGGGCTGGCTTGTTTCATGCACACTGCACTGCTGACTCGGCATGGCATGCTGAGCTTGCTGTATCATGAGCATTACCTGATTTACGGGGAGTGGGAAAGGGTTAGGGGAGGGGATGCCACCCTTTTAGGCCAAGTACAGCCCATACGTTACACATTATAACACTCTGACAGGGGCTGCACATCAATTGAGAAAATGCTTCTTGCCACCAGTGGCCAGTCACAGCAGTATCGGCTCTGTCAAGTAGGCAATGGCCTGAAGAGAGCCTTGTATAGCCTCCACCAACACCAACTTCCCGGGATGACATGGACTGTTTGTGTCGAGTGGCACTTGCTGACCAGGAGCAGTGGTGCTGTCAATGTTTCTTTTTGTTGCAGGCGGTCACATGTCATGTTGAGAGCCTCAGGTGCTGGACCTACCAACAGCTCACTCAGCTCACTCACAGCAATGGACGACCACTCATCAAGCTGTTTGGTAGACATGCAGAAGGCCCCGGCCAGCAGTGCGCTATATTCCAATTCCAGGTACAGCACATTGTTATATCTGCCGGATGCTGGGTGTTGTTCATGAACTGGAACCATTCAACAACAGCACATGCAGCTGACGACTTGTTGGACGGCTAGCTACACCACTGGAGTGGCAGTCGGTGCTGTTGGTTTAAGTTGTTAGACTTGAGGGTTATGCAGCATGCAAGCACAGCACACCCACAATTAGGTCTGCCTGACCTTCCTTGTATATGTATGCACCTGGACATGCAGGTGTTGACAGCAGAGGGGGATCGTCTGCCTGGGGGGCTGGTTGAGGCAGCAGCAACAGCAGCAGGGCTCCACCTCAGGACAGGGTGTAACTGCAACCCTGGAAGGTGTCTTGCAAATCTGGGGATAACACCTGAGGAGGTGAGACAGGATTCAATCATGCCTACTATCTCAGTCAACAACTGAGCAGTGATTCAATCTTAAAACGATGCAGATTCACAGTGTATAAGACAGCAGGCTGGCCCCTGTTTGGCAGCAGCACATGGAATCATACCAGCTTTGGCAAAGCTGACCAGCGGGCTGCTTGTGTGGACTGTTAGCATGCTAGTGACAGGCATCCTAATGCCTCTAAGTCTTCATCAACTTTGGTCACATATGGATGACCTTGACTGTACAAGCACTTGAGCATATTCAATGTGTGTGATAGGCTATCACCAATTTTGCAACTGACTTGCTACAATGCTGAAATACCCGGCAACATTGCCCCCACCACTGAGTGTTCCTCAGGAGCGTGCTCGAGCAGCTGAAGGTCACAAGGGTCCCGTGCTTTTTGTGATGCGGCCCAGGACATCAAGCGTAGGAGGACACATGACGCTCAGCAGCCCCTCAGGCAACAAGCCAGCTCATAATAGCAACAGCAGCAGCAGCAGCAGCAGCAGGCCCCTGGTGCCTGTTCCTCTCCCCCTGGGATCTGTCAGGGCTTCTCTGGGTGCCATGAGCACGTTTGAGGATTGTTATGCACTTGTGAGATTCCTAGCACTCACATTCAAGAACTTCAAGGTGGGTGTGCACCAGAGTAGGCCTCTAGCTGCAGTACACTTGTGAGTTTATTATCTTTATCCTCGCAAGCTTTTTGCAGTTTGCACTACCACCAGAAGTCAGACCCAAACACACAGCTGAGCACAAGACTGTTGTGTGTTGTATTGAAGGATCTGAAATCTTGCACTTTTTCTGAGAAAAATGAGTGTCATTGGTCGAACCATCACTGGTTCTTCACTGACGGTCAGCCACGGCACACGCATGTAAACTTTGTGTCTGTGACTGTCCTGGCAGGTGTGTGAGCAGGATGTTGATGCCGGCATGAAGGTGGTAAAAGTGATGAACGACAAGGAGAGGGTGGTCAAGGTGAGTGAATGGAGTTTTTATGCTGAGGGTAGCAGCTTGAGTCACTGCATCTGTCAAAAGAGAGTTTTGTGAAGCTCAACCAGAAGTGTCATATGCTATGTGTATAGGCCATGTGGAGCATACCAGGGCATGATGCTGGCCTAGTGTTCAGTGCTGAAGGCACCATTTACAATGCTAGTGATGTGCAGGCAGCAGTTCCCCCGATTGATCTTGATCATCCTCAAATCAACGACTCGGCTGTGGCCTGCTGCTGCCTTTATAACATTCTGAACCAGGTGTGCGCAGACATCACCAGCACTGCGGGTGACCCTGATGATAATGCAGCTGACGAGCAGGATGGAGGGCAGCTTGATGACGATTATGATACTGATGGGCTGCTGCTGTATTCCATGCTGGCCTGGGCTTCATGAGCAACAACAGGGACACAGTTGAACGGCTGTATCTGTTAAATGGTGGCACCATGTTTATGCACTGTGTACCCCGGTCATGATTGACAACATTGACACACGAACTGCAGCCGAAGTATTTGATCAACACAATGAAGTATCACGACCGTTGCCAGTGGCTTACCAAAATTTCACTGAAATAGGGGCTCTATCAGCTTGGCAAGCAGTCAACGCTGCTGAGCAATGATATATACCGTACATGTAACATAGAATGCACAAGCTGTGCCACAATTCTCTGCCAGGATGATCATTACAGTCACAGGTGTCACCCTTTCAGCCTGGTACGCCGTACCAGCTCACAAAGAAGGCGTGTGAACATCATCATGGTCATCACGATGGCTGGGAGTTCCAGCCCCAATGCACACTGTGTACCACCAGGCCCACACATAGGGCCCAATCGTCATAGAAAACGTGAGGCAGATGCTTTTGAAGGCTACAGCATGCTGTGCCACTGAGTGGTGCGCAATCACCTCCAAGAGCAACAGGCTCATGGGGCACAGCTGCCCTCTGCCGTGCACGTAGTGTGGTCAACAACGTTGTCCGACCATCAATAACGTTGACGGTCAAATGCGGTGACCGTGTTGGACGCATGCCAGGGCAGTGCAGGGGTTGTTGGACTCCGCTCTCAGCGCGATGCATGCAATTGCGCTATCGCGACAGCCACGCCGTGACGGAAAGTAAAAGGGCGACGCGGGGGTTCTAGAAATCTAGAAAGCCCCTTCGAAGCCCCGGCGCAGCCTGCAATTGCCATCAGTTTTACATTTACAAATTAGATTGGACTGGAATTGCCCCACGCAGAAAAGTGTCTCTGGTGATACCGACATACCGTTCAAACCAACGTTGCCGCCGTCGGTACCTGTAATAACAGGCAGGTCCCGGACCCTGAAAGTGGCCGTTCGCCGCATGACTTGGTTTTGTGATTGCAAAGAGAGATCACATCAGGCCGAATCAACCCTCTGGCTGCCTCGGGAGCGGGGGTGGACGGTAGGGTGCGATGGCACTGCCACCACCACACACTGTACGGCGTCGCCCTCCCTCAACATACGCGGGTGTCTCCGACTATCTTGTGAGTTTGACGACGCCAAATATAGGCCGTTCATTCAATGGGCCAACCTTGGTGGTAACTGACAGTCTGGGGTGAGCGACAGCCATCAGCACGATCAGGGGTGGGCCCTTGCCGTGAAACTTCAACCTGGGCCAAGGCCGAGTGTAGTACGACCTGCTTGCCTGTGAAGAGACGTTCTGGCTCAGACCTTTTCCAGTACAGTCAAAGTTGTATAGGGCATTAGAGGGGATTGCCCTGCCCAGACGCAAGGTGATCATGATAGTGTAATGCCGGTGAAATTCATTCAATCCCTGCTGTATATCAGAAGCATACTGTGCAGGTGCAGTGCAGTTTATGTAGTAGCAGTTGTTGCCCTTTCCAGCCGCAAGGTGATTATGATCTACTAGATCCTGAATTAGGAAGGTGAATGGGCTGAGCACACCACCACAGGTCTAGGTAGTATCGTCCAAGAAGTTGGTTGTCCGACATGAGGCTCAGGCAGGTACGACCTGCCCACGGTCTGAGCCTCGTGTCATGTAACCAACCCGGGGTAGTATCCCTTCAAGGCACACCCCACACATCTCTTTCACAACCGTATCTAATAGAAAGGCCAACACTTCTACAGCCGTAGCTGATAAAAAGGCCAATACAAGCTTGTCAGTCATAAAAACCTTGTTACAATGAACACATCCATCATTTCCATCACCACCATGGGGGAAAACCTAGCACCACGGAAACACCAGCGGAACTACTCGACCTGTACCACAGTTGTATTGTTCCAGACGTCCATTGCAGCCCAAAGGATACGTTTAGGGCTGTCACTACTGTTTCCCAGGGATAGTGACAGCAGTGGCTACCTGGCATGGCACTCAAAAATGGCCCCAGGTAACATCCCATACCCATTGCTCAGCACATGGACTCTGTGAAACAACACACCCACTATTACGCACTGCTTCACTGACCGCCACGCAGACGCAGCACCAGGTGGAGTGTGGACTCCTTCTGGATGTTGTAGTCTGCCAGGGTGCGGCCATCCTCCAGCTGCTTGCCAGCAAAGATGAGACGCTGCTGGTCAGGGGGAATGCCCTCCTTATCCTGAATCTTGCTCTTCACATTCTCAATGGTATCGCTGCTCTCCACCTCAAGTGTGATGGTCTTGCCGGTCAAGGTCTTCACAAAGATCTGCATGCCTCCACGCAGACGCAGCACCAGGTGGAGTGTGGACTCCTTCTGGATGTTGTAGTCTGCTAGAGTGCGGCCATCCTCCAGCTGCTTGCCAGCAAAGATAAGACGCTGCTGGTCAGGGGGAATACCTGTTGACAGGCAGCAAAGCAAGATGAGATGTCAGTCATTTCAGTTCCAATGAGTAAATAGCTTATTGTGCAGGGTATGGGCAGGGACAGACCATCCAGCGTAACTGCTTGTTGTGTGTAATGCAACTCAGTGTCCCATATATAGTCCTCCTCTACCGGGAAGACACACCAGCCGCGCCAGCCACACCAGCAGCAGGTCATGCAGTAATGCATGCTACATGCGCCTGCACTACAACTCACCCTCCTTATCCTGGATCTTGCTCTTCACATTCTCAATGGTGTCGCTGCTCTCCACCTCGAGTGTGATGGTCTTGCCAGTCAAGGTCTTCACAAATATCTGCATGCCTCCACGCAGACGCAACACCAGGTGGAGTGTGGACTCCTTCTGGATGTTGTAATCTGCCAGAGTGCGGCCATCCTCCAGCTGCTTGCCAGCAAAGATAAGACGCTGCTGGTCAGGGGGAATACCTGCAGCAGATTCAGCATCATCAAGGCACTGAGCAGCATGGAGGTGTCAATAAGCCCTCTATCACTGGACAGGCTTCAATATTCAAAACCTGTGAGGCTGCAAGCACAGAAGCTAACATCCAGACGCACTGTGCAATCCAACCAAGGTGCTTCACATACCTTCCTTATCCTGGATCTTGCTCTTCACATTCTCAATGGTGTCGCTGCTCTCCACCTCGAGTGTGATGGTCTTGCCAGTCAAGGTCTTCACGAAAATCTGCATGCCTCCACGCAGACGCAGCACCAGATGGAGTGTGGACTCCTTCTGGATGTTGTAGTCTGCCAGAGTGCGGCCATCCTCCAGCTGCTTGCCAGCAAAGATGAGACGCTGCTGGTCAGGGGGAATACCTGCAGCAGCAACAGCAGCATGTTTGATCAAAACAAGCTGCATCGCATCTGCAGCCGTTTTTCAATTTGTTCGAGCCACGATTGTTTGATGCTGCTTACGATATTTAGAAGCCCCTGCACAATTGCTTGCTTGCTGTCAACTGCCAAGACACTGAGATGTTGCTGGTGTGCTTTAATGATGATGTCGATGTTGCTTCACATAGGGTCCATGTCAAGGATAAGTATTCCCACTCACCCTCCTTATCCTGGATCTTGCTCTTCACATTCTCAATGGTGTCGCTGCTCTCCACCTCGAGTGTGATGGTCTTGCCAGTCAAGGTCTTCACAAATATCTGCATGCCTCCACGCAGACGCAACACCAGGTGGAGTGTGGACTCCTTCTGGATGTTGTAATCTGCCAGAGTGCGGCCATCCTCCAGCTGCTTGCCAGCAAAGATAAGACGCTGCTGGTCAGGGGGAATACCTGCAGCAGATTCAGCATCATCAAGGCACTGAGCAGCATGGAGGTGTCAATAAGCCCTCTATCACTGGACAGGCTTCAATATTCAAAACCTGTGAGGCTGCAAGCACAGAAGCTAACATCCAGACGCACTGTGCAATCCAACCAAGGTGCTTCACATACCTTCCTTATCCTGGATCTTGCTCTTCACATTCTCAATGGTGTCGCTGCTCTCAACCTCGAGCGTGATGGTCTTGCCAGTCAAGGTCTTCACAAATATCTGCATGCCTCCACGCAAACGCAGCACCAGGTGGAGTGTGGACTCCTTCTGGATGTTGTAGTCTGCCAGAGTGCGGCCATCCTCCAGCTGCTTGCCAGCAAAGATGAGACGCTGCTGGTCAGGGGGAATGCCCTCCTTATCCTGGATCTTGCTCTTCACATTCTCAATGGTATCGCTGCTCTCAACCTCAAGTGTGATGGTCTTGCCAGTCAAGGTCTTCACAAATATCTGCATGCCTCCACGCAGACGCAGCACCAGGTGGAGTGTGGACTCCTTCTGGATGTTATAGTCTGCTAGGGTGCGGCCATCCTCCAGCTGCTTGCCAGCAAAGATAAGACGCTGCTGGTCAGGGGGAATACCTGTTGACAACAGCGAAGCAACTTGCTATTTCCGACACCAGGTTTTGAGATAACAAGCTGCGCTGCATGATGAAGTGTTATTATCATCGCAAGGCGGCTCAACAGGGCCACGTGAGCTCTCTGAACGGAAGACCATGCCGTGTTGCACTGCATGCATAGCAGTGGAACGTCACAACGCGTGCATGTGATACACTACTGCAACAGATGCGAAAGAGCGTAAACTGCCTTGGGTGTATGCAAATAAAGAGCCCGGCAGCTGCGTAAACAGCACCAACGCTGAAGACTCACCCTCCTTGTCTTGGATCTTGCTCTTTACATTCTCGATGGTGTCACTGGACTCCACCTGTAGGTCATACATGAGAATGAATAGGACGGCAAAGGCGGATGGCACAGGACATGGCAGCGAAGCACGGGCAAAGGCCTTCATCGTCGAACGAAGCTTCTAAGATACACGCATGTGCAACATACCTCAAGGGTGATAGTCTTGCCCGTCAGGGTCTTCACGAAAATCTGCATTGAGCCTGATAGCTACCTTCCCGTAGAATGATACAAAAAGTTGCCGCGAAGCAGTAGCAGTGCTACAGTTGGTTATAAGATAGCCTTCAAGAGTTTGTGCAAGGTAGCAAAAATGCTTAGTGGGAATGCCGGGCAGCAGCAGAACTAATATCGTCAAAACATTTGCCCCGGATGGTTTAGCGCGGTTTTGCAAATTGTCAATTTGTGTCAACTTCCGCGCCTTTGGTGTTCTGGAAGCGTATGGGGGCAGATGTACTCGCATCCCCACTCATGGACAGTATGCATCGGAATGGAGCGCAGGTATTTGTGCACAATTGTTTATGGAATTCTGGTGTGTATCCTCACAACCTGCCCGCTAACTCCACCAAAACGATACCGAAAAGCTGACCGACAAGCTCTTGACAAAGTGCCACCACTTGGGTGGCATGTATAATAAATCCCCTGGTTCCAGCACAACATCCAGGTAAGGGACCTCGGTAAATCCAGGGAATTCAGCTGTGTTAACTGCTTCAACATCCACTTGGCTGGTGTTTGTGTGCATGCCTTCCTCATGGGGGTACAGCTGCGCACTGTGGCTCGGATGATACAGACGAACATACTTGTAACCAACTACCTGCAGTACAGCAACATGGTGCAGTTGACTGTAGGCATCCCAACAAATATCGTGCAGCTGCAATGCTCCTTCCCGAAAGCACGTTACGTAGCATGCCCTGGATGACCATGCCACGACATGCATGTCAGCAGTGGTGTGCTGCATGAGGTGTACAGGGTCAATGTAGGCTGCTGCTGCTGCTGCTGCTGCTGCTGCTGCTGCTGCCACCTGAACATCTCGATGGAGGTCTGGCCAGGTCATCAACAAGCCTGTGCCATGCAAGTTGCTATACGGCATGGATACCGCTCACCTGTGCTAATAAGTTATGTTCAGGGTCCTGGTGCAGAGGTGTTACAGTCCCTGCTGGTCCAAACCAGGCATTGATGCTGCTCACTCCGTGCTCACCAAGCATACAGTAGTCAGGTGTAACAAAGTCAGCTGCCAATGCCGGAATCTGCTCAAACAGCTGATGCTGGGCTAAATACCCTGGCTGTTGAGCTGTGCTAGGGGCACCTGCTGCAGTACAGACCCATACACACCAGCCACTGTCAGCAGCTACTTCTGCTTTGTTTTGCCATTACAAACATGGCGTTGGGCATCATATAAGCAACAAGTAAGCAATAACAAAGCCCATGCAAGCAGCTGCATGATTTACAATCTGCTGTATGGCCCCTGCCTCAAGAGCTGCCGCACCCCAAGCACTGCTGGTTGAGCCATGCTCGCACCTGCTGCTTGACCTGGACCACATGTTGCTGCTTTGACATGTTTTTGAATGAAATCATCCAGAGTCATGAGTGTGGTGCCCCAGCCCTCCTGCAGGTAGTGCTGCCCCACCTCCACAGGTACGGTGCGCCTGCCAGCAACCTAGAGGTGAACAGACAGAGTTGAAGGTGGACAGATCAGCAGACTGTGGCAGCATACAGCCAGGAGGTGCTGCTGCTGGGAGTGCATGCCATGAATAATGTATTTTCCAAAGCCACCAATCCGTCATCAAGGTGGCAGATGCTATATTTACAAAGCAAGGAGGTGATTGTTGGTGACAAGAAGAGCCAGCAAGGCCTTGCACAAGCATGCAGAGCAGCCTTCTAGTTATCAGGCACCACCAGGATGAACTCACCCTTGACAGGTATCCCATATCATGCCACTTAGTCATTGCAGGCCAGTGTTGCATGGCACCTCTGATGACTGCTGGAACAGGACCACCTGCTCACGCACATAGTTATCAAGCAAAACCGCTTGTTGTAATTGCATTACCTGGTCACCTGATCAACCTCTAACAGCCACATGACATTGCCACATCAGGCATGTATGTGGGGATGCCAAACCTGTGCGTGTGCATCAACCATGCTGCAAGGAATCTAGAATGGCAGTTGTGAGGCATCCTTGCACAAGTGCAGGGGGAGCTATCACATGTGGCGTGAAGCCTGCACCAACATGGCACTGCCCAATCGCAGCTCCAAGCTGCAAAGCCCATCAGCAGGCCAACATGTTATGAACCGCTGTGCAGGTGATGGGCAAGAACCAGCTGGGCTACCTAAATCTCACCCAACACCTTCCACCTTTGCCCCTGTAGCATCAACAGGTGAAGGATGGAAGAGGCAAGAAAGCATCCCTTGAGAATAACAACAAGTTATCTTGCCCGTGATGAAGTGCTGATACAGAAGCCACAAAGAATCCCCGGCTGGTGACTCACCCTGAGCTAGCATGTACTTGATCATAAATTCTTCAATCGAAGGGCACTGCTCTACAGGTACAACTGCTGAAGTAGCAGTCAAGGAGCAAGGCGGAAGCAGAGCCTTGTTGGGCTGGCTGGGCTGGCTGTCTGGTGCTGCTGCTGCTGTCTCTGCTGGTGGTGCCACTGCTGCAGCCTCTGTCCGCTGCCGCTTTGGAGCACTGTCAGCAGCATCACGTCCTGTAACAGCACCTGTGCCAATGGCCTGGCTTGTGCTCTGCAATGCTCCAGAGAGGCATCCCTCAGCGCCGCCTGACATTTGCTGTCCAACAGGGCTGCCTGCAGGCTCGACCAAGTTAGGTGTGCTCCGCATGCACTGTTGCAAGACATCATCGATGGCGGCTATAGCCTCATTGAGCAGAGCCCTAAACCTTTGTCCCCCCATCATTGCTGCTAGGTCCAGCTGCTTCAAAGCATCAAGCAGCAGCTGCTCGTCTATCGCTGATTTCTGATGGGTGTGTGGCACTGCTGTTGCAGCTGCTGCTGTTGTGGCAACTGCAGCTGCTGCAGTTCCTGCCTGAAGGTGCCCCAAATCATGCTGTGCCTGGGGCCTGCAGCTGACATCTGCTGTTGCTGGTACAGCTGCTCCTGCTGCTGTAACAGAGCCTGCTGCAGCTGCAACTGCAATCTTACCCACCACAGCAAGTACAGCAAACAGCATGTAGGCATCCCGCCAGGTCTGCAGTGCAATAGAGGTTGGAAAGGCAAAGTAGATGCCGCCGAAGGTTGAGACACGAGACTGAGCCCACAATATGAGCAGCGACCACGAAGGGTCAAGATGCTACACAAAGACAGCCAGCTGGCACGAGTGGTTCTGCACAGCTAGCCAAGACACATCATGGTGCAAAGCTAAGTCCAGTGTGCAGATGGCAAGCAGGTTTGTAGCTAAACACCCACAAGGCAGACATGCTCAGACTGCTGGTGCTGTGGTTTTACCAACCCCTGCGACTTGCTTACACACACACGTATGCTTATTCACTGCATGATATGCTGAGCAGTATTCTGCATCTGGTGTCAGATCACTTACCAGGTGCACATCCATCCAATGCCCTGTGTGAAGCTTCTCCCAGCACAGCTCCTGCAGTGCATCAGCTGCAAAAGACAACAGCTGCCAGTCCACTATATCACTCTGTAAGCACACACACAGGTACGGGTGCTTTGGCTGCAGTTGTTACAGGGTCGTCATGCTTTCTAGC
Organism: Coelastrella sp. MACC-549; assembly: GCA_018290735.1. Lineage (NCBI taxonomy): Eukaryota > Viridiplantae > Chlorophyta > Chlorophyceae > Sphaeropleales > Scenedesmaceae > Coelastrella > Coelastrella sp. MACC-549. Next base: position 204,778 of record JABEVS010000003.1, read on the forward strand.
TCTGCAACCCAAACACTACGTAATCACTGGCCTTGCAGGCGACCCACGGTAGCAAACCAAGCCATGTGTGGCAGCATTGATGGCCCGTTGACAGAATTCCTGCTTATTTTTAGTCCATTGCAGCACAGGCACCAGGGAGACAGTGTGCATCAGGGCTACAATCCTACCTGCAGGGTGCTTGCCACAGCAGAACGTAGCTTTGTGCATGGACCACCCCCCACCAGGTCCCAGTCTGCACAGCACACACAAAACAGCACAGCAGCAGCAACAGCAGCGGCGGCAATCATTGTGGCAGCCAGGCTGCGGCAGCCAGCAACTAGCACAGCCACAGGTGCAGCAGAGACAGACGTATCAGCTGACACAGCAGCAGCTGTGTCACCACAACCGTAACAGCAGCTGACTCTGCAGCAGGCGAGCTGCAAGACACAATCAAACATATACACTCGTGCTCTGCGACCTGCAAATGTGGTAAAAGGCTCCTGTTCTCGGCATTTGCAGGCCATAGAGCTCGCCTGCAATCTGCTGCCTGGATATTTGCACAGAGCGCAACAGGCTTGGCGATCCTTTTGTTTGGGCCACCAGAGGCATCCACAGTACAGCATCAACCCACTATGGGCTCTTCAGATGGGAGCAGTGCAGCTCCTGGCTGACCAGCTGTTCATTGCATCAGGTGCTGGAAACCAGCTAGCAGCGCTGCCATTTGTGCAAGGATGCTGGAACTGCATCAAGTCTGCAAGGATAGAGTTAGCTGTTCAGGGTGATGCCAACCGCTGACAGATATCCTTGACAACCAGCAAGCTGTCCCTTCCCCCTCCCCTGCTCACCTGCCCACAACCTTTCCAGGTTGTGCAGGGATAGTTCCTGCTTGATCTTGGGTAGTAGGCGCCTGGTGATGGCTGCTGCACTGGGCTTGCTTGCAACCGCATGGCCAGCTAGGTTGCTATTTTTGCACGCTGGCTGTGCACTTGCTGACATTTCAGATTGTGCTGTCTAAACCAGGCCAAACCAAGGTTATTGCCCCAGCAGCTTGTTGTCAAGCTGACCAAAGTCTTCTAGCTCCTGTACGTGGTCAGCATCTCCAACAAACTGCAGGAAGGACAGGTACACTGGATTAAGCAATAGCAATGCACTCAGGTACAATGCAACACAAGTTGCAGCTGCCTCTTGTGGTACAGCAGAGAAGATGCAAACCTCACCTGGCCGTTCACATGCAATTGCGGTATGGTTGGCATCTCACTGGCTGCTATCATCTCCTCTCTTCGCTCTGGAGCCGTAGTTAGGTCAACCTGCGAGACGTGGTGGTGTGTCAAAACTGCTCTTAGCGAGAGGGCCAATGAGGTTCACTGGAGAGCTGATGCTGTGTGCCGACTACTGCTCTGTACAGACAGAATGGCAACCTACCTCCTCGTACTGAATTTGCTTAGCATCTAGTATACGCTTGATCGTGGCAATACCAGCTCGCACTTTCGGAAGCGTTGGAACGCTGGTGGAGTACAACACCACCTGTTGGCTCATGCCGCCGTGCCAGGCCAGCTCTATGTCACCCTTCAGTACCACGCCTGTATTATTCCTGTCACTGTCGCACTGTTTGTCTTGCGGCTACCGACTACTGCTCCTAGGTAGCCCGCTGCGATTGCGAGCACATCAGCGGTGCTGAAGTGCCTGTTGACAGCAAGCACACTCTTAACTTGCATTTGCAACATATCACATTTGACTCCCCATAACCTTAAGTTATCTGATTGGCTGTCATATGGAAGGCAGAGTCGTTTGTGTTCCAGAAAGCTGGTTGCATCGGCAGTTTCAACTGCGATGCAACAACATATCTGGCTGCCGGCAGCAACTGTTAGTCTCATGTTGACATAAATCAGCAGCCGATTAGACAATGGACCATGGTGAGGACCGGCAATGAGCAGTCGTGGTGGTTGCCAAGTCATCATTAGCCCTGTGACTAACCCAGGCACAATCCAAGCTGCACCGGCGTCAGCACATCTCGGTCACTGTCAACAGAAAACCACGTTCTAGGGAAAATAAATCAAACGGGGGCCCTCAGTAAGGTCAGGGCATGCACCAGCACCAGCAACCAGCCTGACCACTGATACAGCCACACACATGGAAGGAAGGAAGTTACCTTTCCGGCCGTAAGGCCCTTGAGAGGAGTACTTGGTGGCTCAGCCATACTGGCACACCAAGATTTAGCCATGCTCAGGGGCAAAAGTGCCGTCACGGCACAAAATTCCACTCAGGGGGGGGGTGGCAGTACAAGTGTAACCCCAACAAACCTCAACCTGGCACCAGCATCACGAAAGAGGCAAACCTAACTATTGCAGCCAAGAATTGGTACAAAGGCAGCATATGAGCATGGGCAGTCAAGAATAAAGGCAAGGTAGGCTGCGAGAAGTCCAACTGTGGGTTCGTCTCCCGCAAATGCTGAACACCAGCACATGTGCAGCTACACACATGATCGCATGTTAGTTCCTTTGCCAGTTCATCTACTGTTGCATGGTTACATCTCTTTGACATGATGACGACCTCTCTTGGAGTTCAAGAACAGAATTATCCTGCGGCATTGTTGACCTCTTGCACTGTGCGGTTGTAGGTAGTAATGGTCACCATCCGCTGCCAAGTGCATGACATCTCTCAAAATTGATGCAAGTTGACAGCCTCAGCTGGCACACAAAAACTGAACTGGCTTGAGCACCACTGCCATGGCAGGTCCAGCTCCATGATAAGATCCATGCAGTCTGTGAAAGCCTCTGCTGCTGAAATTTAGAGGCAGAAGTCAGAGAGAAGATTGTGATGCTCTCTCTATCACAGGCAGTGCAACGCTCACTTAACAGTACTCATACGCCGCCACACCAAACAACAAGACTCCTCTTACAGTTGTTGACATCTGTACATCACAATCTTATGCACCCAACCAATAATGTGTTTGTTGCCCTGCGCCCAAACAGGCCACAGGAGAGTATGTTCACCAGACCAAACTGACTGCACACGCAACATCAAAGACCACGCATACGTGTGCAGCAGCAACAACAGCTGCAATGACTTCTGCTGAGGGAGGTACGTGGCATGCAGAAGCAGCAGCAGAGATAAAGGTGACACAAGCCGCCTAGGTAGCCTGCATCAATCACTGCAAGGAGAGAATCGTAGCCCGGTGCCGGCCCGCACAATTGAGCAGGCATTCCAGACATTGGTACACCACACAAACCCCTCTGTGCATGCCAGTGCATCTGCTTGCAACATGCAAGGAGGCCTTGCCATGAACAAAGTTTTTAAAATAAGAGCACCCATGCTCTTAAACAAGCAGCACCACATCACACTTGACGTACATACCAGCTGCACAGCACACAGCTAAACTAACACATCAACTCTGCAGTTTCGACATGCAGACAATCAACAACACACCCATATTTGCACCTAGAGGCATCATCACAGAGAAGAACGCCGGTTGAAGTCCCATCACAGATCAAGCCGTATCCATAACAGTCTCAGCAGGCTACAAGAGCCAGGCCGAAATGCAGCAGCAGCTCATACTCCAACACTTGTTCGTTGACCTCTTGCAAGTAGAAAGAGATCTATGCATTGCAATAACAGGGATCCTGCAGCCTTAGTCCTCAAGACTGGGCTTCCAAATGTGATAACATGGCAAGCCCTCCAGTCCCTTGATGACAAAAATGCACTGGAGTTGATCGCATAGATTGCTAAGTTGTTAGCAAATAACCAGTTACGAACACCCAGCCCTACATGTCAATGATCAATCAAGCGTCAACCGCACCTGGACCTAACGCTGGTGGCAGGGAGCAGACACCAATGTGAAGCCCACACAGCTCAGTCAACAAGCTGACATCAATACGCATGGCACAATTCCAGCTCCTTCATAGAACAACTCTCTGCCATATCCACAGCAGTTGCCCAACAACAGCACCACACCACTCATGCGGAGGCCTCAAGCACACCCGGCAAAGCCCATTGCAACTTGCAGTTCAGAGCGGTACACACTCACTAAGACAGCTGCCCCACACAACTGAAGACCACCGGTTCTAAGATGTGGGTGGCTTCACTTCTGCAGCTGAAACAGCAACAGCAGCAGCAGGTGACACTGCAGCAGCAGCAGCAGGTGACACTGCAGCAGCAGCAGGAGGGGTAGCAGCAGCGCCTGAAGCAGGGCCAGCTGGGGCCTCTGTGGGCTCCAGCTTCACCACAGCAGCAGGAGCAACAGCAGCAGCAGCTGGTGCAGCTACCACAGCTGCCGCTGGCGTCGCAGCTGCACCTGTGGTCGTAGCAGCAGCAGCTGTTGTAGCTGCTGCACCCGCAGTGGCTGCAGCACTACTAGCCGCATTAGCAGCAGCTGCAACAGCAGCAGCATTTGCTGCTGTCAGCTGTGCGATGGCTGCTGCTTTGCTGGCTATCATGGTCTTGTTGGCGTTCTGTGCGGCAGCCAATGCTGCAAAGTCCGGTATTGGCAGCGCCACCCCGTTTGCCGTCTGTGAAAATCGCAGGAACTGAGGCATCACCATGGGAGCACCAGATGCACCAGGCAATTTCCCGGCTGCTAAACTCGCTGCTGCTGCTGCTCTGCTGTTTGATGCGGCTGCTGCGGCTGCCAATGCTGCTGCAGCCGCGGATCCAGCCGGCTGACTGGCTGCCAGTGCCGCTGCTGCAGATGGCTGCAGGGTCATGGTGGCTAGCTGCATCACTGGGGCTGTAGTTGCCGTGCTTGTTGCTGCTCCTGTTGCTGTAGAGGCAATTGGGTGCAACCGCTGCAGCTGTGCCAGTGCACTAGCAGGCAGCAAGTGCGTCAGAGGCAATCCCGCCACTCCGCTCAACAGCTTGGGGTCTATGATGCCCATGGGCAAGACACCTCCAAGGCCTGTTGGCATGACCATGACAGCCCCGGACACATTGGGCAGCCCTGAAAGCCCTGTCATAGTGCCAGCCACAACAGTGGCACCAGTATGACCTGCTGCTAGTCCTGCTGCGCCTGCATGTCCAGCAGTGCCTCCCTTGAGCCCTATACCCTGTCCCACAGCAGCAGCACCAGCGGCCCCAGCTGTGCCGCCTCCTTCACCCTCCTTCCACAGCACTTTGGGCCGCTGCATGTCATTCTTGGCAAAATAGAGACCACAGGCATTGCACAGGGGCCGTCCATCATTCTTATCCTTACGCCAGAAGGGTGTGTTGCGTGTACCACAGTTTTTGCACACCTGCGAATGTGTACAGGAGCCTGACACCATCAGCTCAACATGCATTTGCTGGCTGAAACATAATGATTTCAGATGACTGAACGGCCTGGTCAACAATTCACCCAATCGTGCACACTTGTTCAGTCTGGTGTGTACTCTGCTAGGCAGCTATGTGCTGTAGATACAGCTGTGTACGTAACTGGGGCAGGAGTCTCCTGCCTAAGGAGCAAAGCCTTCTGGAAGACCCCTAGATCAAGCAATACAACCCAGACCTCGTGCAGTGCACTGCCATGGTGGCCAACTTGTCACGCACCTTCTGCTCCTTGACAAGCTTCCTGCCCCGCTTTGGCTGACTGCTGTATGCTGTCGCTGCAGTGCTGGCCGCAGTCTCTAACACAACTGCTGCTGCATCCTGCCGCTGCCGCTTTGCACCAGAAGCATCATCTGCAGCGGCAGCAGAGGCACCTACTGGAGAAGCCGCCGCTGCTGCAGCTGCTGATCCACTGCTGCTGCCACCATTGGTTACTGCACCTGCATGACTGGCTGGACCTGTGGTGGCTGCTGCTGCAGCTGGACTGGACGGCAGAGGCACAGGAGCAGCAGCAGCAGCTGCTGGGCTTAGCTCATGACCCGGCACCACAGCAGTAGCAGTGTTACTAGGAACACCCGCAACAGTGCCAGTAGCAGTACTGGGTACTGTCACGCCGTGCACAGGTGCAGCAGCATGAGCTGGGGAAGGCATTGCTGCCGCAGCAGCAGGTGAGGATACAGGCAGTTCAACTGGATCAACCATGCTGTCTGGCTGCTGCTGTTGCTGGTCTGGCATAGCTGTTGTTGAGCCAGGCATTGATGCATAGGGGTTCATGGTGCCTTGCTGCATCCAGCCCCAGGGACTCTGCATCTGCCCCTGGCCAGACATGTGACCCATATGACCCTGTTTCAGTGGCACAGCACTTGATTGGTACATGGCAACAACAGTCGAGGCCACAGCCGCAGCATGTAACTGCCTTTTCTTGGCCTGGCAAGTCCACTAAAGCTGGCAGTGAGCAACAAACCCCAGTGCCTCGCAAGCATGGCTTGTTCTGTTGCAGCAAAGGTTTCGTAAAAATAAGTTTGGCTGGTCTACCCTGAGTTTGGTGACTGCGAAAAGCAGCCAATAATAGAGGCCAGTGCTGCTTGCTGTTACACTTAGCTGACACTCTTTTCGCCCCTGAGCGAGCGCATGCAACGCCTACCCACAGGCAACAGACACCACAGCAAGCTCTTACCTGCATATGCGCCTGCATCTGCTGCATCTGGGCCTGCATCTGCGCCTGCATCTGCTGCGACATTGGCCCTGACATCTGCATCATACTGCTGGGCATGGCGCCATTGGGATACATGCCTGCAGCAGCCCCTGACTGGCCCATGGAGCCAGCCGCCTGCATACTGGCATCAGGCATGGACCCAAAACCCGGCATGCTGCTGCCATACATACTGCTCATCCACATTTGCCACCACCAGAACATAGCCGCCTGCTGTTGTTGCTGCTGCATTTGCCACTGCTGTGCAAACTCGCTGATGGGCATGCCTGTGACAATGTTGCCCTCGGCGCTGCTGTTGTTGGCATCTGAGGATGGCGCTGCTGCTGCGGGGTCATCTGCTGGAGTGTCTTCCTGCATGCCTGCTGCTTCACCATCACCTGCACTTGCACCTGCATCTATTTTCATCCCTGGTTGAGATTCATCCAGCTGCTGCTGGTCTTCAGCAGCAGCATCCAGCTGTGTTGGATCTTCATACAGCTCTGGTTGCTGCTCCTGCTGATGCTGCACATGCTGCTGCTCATGTTCTTGCTGCTGCGCATCATCATCGTTTGGGTGGTCCATTTGCATGTCCATCTGCTGTAAGTCCTGCTGCTGCCCCTGTTGCTGCTGGTGTTGCTGCTGTTGTTGCACCACCTGCTGCATGTATTGCTGCTGCATTGCTGCCATTTGTGCATAGTAGTATGGATACTGGGCCATGTACTGCGCCATATGCGGTGGCATGCCTGACATCTGCGCCATGCCCGCCATGGCAGAATACTGCATCGGGTTTGCCGCTGTATTGCTGCGAACCTCGTCATGCTCGTCCTGTAGTAGTTGTTACAGCACAAGCTACATCAGCGGTGGCAAAACGGAGGACTGCCATGCATGATTGGAGAGGATACATCCAACAGCCAGGCGGGTGTAGGCAATCACTGTTCAAGCTCACCAATTGAGGCTGCTGCAAGGGAGTTGGTTGTCTAACCATATCCGAGTGGCTTCCTCTGGGACCAGTCCCCCCCTCTCGTCGATTAGCCTCGGTACCACTGTTGTTGAGGTGGGGTGGTGCAAGCACAGGAATACCTTCTACTATGCCAGCCTCAGTCATAGGCTGCAAGCCCGATCAGCCACGCCCTACAAAAACCATAGCGAGAAAAAACCGAGGCCAGGGGCCTTTGATAACGTGTGCAGGGCGTATGCACAAGCCACACTTTGGGATGACACTTGTTCAGGCCAACACACTGCCAACTGTTTGTGCTGACTACGTGGTCAGAAAGAAAGGCGTCATACCACTGTTATTGGATGAAAAGCGCAGCTGTATGTGCAACTGTCGTAGGGTGAATATCGGCTGCTTGCAGCGAGCCAGACGCAATGTGCAAAAACTGTATACGCTGCATATTGATCATTGCAAAGTCATAATCTAGCCTCAATCTAGCCTCGCTTAAACAGTTGCGCACGGAGCTGCCCACTTACTTCTGCTCCAGCAGCTTGACAGCCAGCCACCTCACATAACTTTGCCGCTTGCACAACACCACACTGGCAAGCTTCACCTCTCGCAGGCCGCTGCCGAGACTCCACCTGGCATCACCGAGGCGAAAGGGCACGGCAAACAAGTCGCTGTATTGAATTACGCTTTGATCAACGGGTTGACAAGCAGCGAGGCATAAAGGCAGGGCTGGAAACGCTGTGAACAGGTCTCTGACAGCGCTTGCGGACTTTGTGATGACTGCATAGCGTTGTGTCTCCTCTGCCTCATTTATGTGATACAACGGTGGTAAAAGTGCCCATACAAGATATCTGAACACCATCAGCACCTTATCCTGTGACTCACTTTGATCGGGGCGGGACTATTGTAGTGCTGCGGCCCATGCATGTTTGCTTTTTTGTCCAGATTACATAAGGCGTTCAACAACTCATGTATCTTTCAGTGCTTTGGCGCTTCAGTTCTGCGAGCCAGTTACAGTAGCGAGGGGTGATCAGCTGCTGATAGGGTGCCGGCCAGGACGGTCCAACACTTACAGAACATAAGCTCAGCCCAATTCAATCAAAAACAAAAAACCAACGACGAGTGCAATATATACATGTCGCAATGCTGGTACTTTGCGTAAGTGAATAGGGCCAAAAACCAATCTTGCTGCTAGGGAGCAAAGCACTGTCACCGTACCATAAGCTTACAGAGAATATAGCAATTGAACAAAATCTCAGGTGGACAAGGCGCACACACATGCTTCTGTGGCTTGAACCACACCAGTCACCACACAAACAGCATCTGCTGCACAGGTCTGTGATTGAGCAACAACACCTGAACCACGGTTGGTGCACGGTCACTGACATAGGCTGCTGCATAACCCCCCACAGCGCCACCCCCCCCCGCCCCGCCAGCCGCACCGACACCACCAGCACCCGCGAGCGCCGGCGGGCGGCGCTCACGG